>JAHBCN010014114.1:0-23162 GCA_019359885.1 Listronotus oregonensis
TATTTTTTTTAAAACTTTTTACAAACATTTTTTTTAGGAAAAAATTTTTTTCCCCCAGAAACTTCGAAAATAAAATGCATTAAAAAAAAAAGGCCCCCTATCGCAGCTTTGCCCAAAACACCGAAAAAAAATTTTTTTTAGTGTTAAAACTGACTTTATTTCTGAATGTCCCTTAAATTTCAATAATAAAAAATATAACAAACTAAAATTTGTTCGAGATGCAAAAATACAGTGGAAAAAATGTATTTCTATCAACAATCAGTTCAACCAAGATTTTTAAAAACCCAGCAACAAATCCTCAAACTTTGAAACCACTTAAAGAACCTGTGCTGAGTCAGGGTGCTCTTACCAGCACCAATTTGATGAAACTAAGGGGGTGTTTTTTTTAAGGGGACAATGATAAAAAATTGTGACGGTGGTTAAAAATTCAAGTAATGATAGTAATAAATTTAAAAAGATTATTTCTGGAAAAAAAACCCCAATTTATACATCTGTTGTAAATCTAAATTAGAGTTAAATGATCTTGACTTTTGGAATTGTTTTAAAACAATTTTTTTTAAAGAATATTCTTTGGTCCTTTTTTTTGGATAAAACTGCTATTTTAGGGGGGAAATTCGGGTATTGGGGTTTCCCCCCGGAAATTATCAAGAAATTTTCCCCTACAATTTGCTTTTTTTTTTTAAACTATCCTTTGAAACATTAAATGTAAAAAAGACCTCAGAATTTTAAAAATTTTTTTTTTAAATTTAAAAAAATTTTTTTTAAAAAAATATTTTATTTTCTCACAAAAAAAAAAAAATTTTTTTCTCTTTTTGGGTTTAATCTTTTTTTTAAAAAATTAAAAAAATTTAAAAAGAAATTTAAAATAAAATAGGAAAGCCCCAAGAGAATTAAAAAGAAAGAAGAAATAATATTGGTAGTTATTTTGATAGATAAATAAATTTTGTAAAAAACAGCATCTTTACTAAATTAGGAAATCTATTACCGTATGTTTATGACTCGTAAAATGTATCAAACCAACTATCAAAGTATAAATCTATTACATTGGTTATCTTTTTATCATCTATTGCAATTTTTTTCTTTTATGCTTTAAAAAATTCTTACTTTTACAATCTAATAGTGCTGCAAACAAAAACAATATTTTTTCATTTTTTATTCTTTTTAAAAGGTCTATTTTTTTTTATTACTTTTTGGGGAAACATTTTCAACAAGCAATTTTCATACCCACAAAATCCATTAAAAAAAATTAAAATTTTCGTTGCTAATAATAAATAGACGCTTAAGTAAAACTCTTAATAAAATTTAACTAATAAAAAAATGTAAAAAATAGTTTTTACTCCCTTCACTTTTCTTTTTTTACCAAAAAATTTGGATTAAAAAATCCCCCTATGTTAAATTTTTGGGGGCAAAAAAAAAAAAGGGAAAAAAATTTTTTAAAAAATTCAACATAAAAGAAATTAATGCTCTTATAACCCTACTGTCAAAAAAAAAACTAAACCCTTTTTTTTTTTTAGCCCCCGTTCACAATTCTTATTCCCCCGGAAAAAAAAATGGGGGTCTATTTTTTTTAAAAAAAAGATAAGAAAAATTTTTAAAAAAATTACATTAAATTTTTAACCTTTACCCTTTTCTTACACCCTTTTTAAAAGGGAAAGGGAAAATTGCTCAAACTAATAAGTCGTTAACCCCTTTTGGGACTATAGGTAAACTAAAGGGAAAACCAAGACCTTAGTTTATTTAGTGTTATAGCGCCAAAAAAAAAAACAGACAAAAATGAAAAAATGATGTTTTCGTAATCTTGAACCCCCAAAAAAGAAAAAAGATCTAAAAAAACTTAAAAAAATTTTTTAAAAATTTGTCCTACCACCAAAAAAACCCCACCAATTTATTTTAAAAGGGGGATAGAAAAAATTTGAAAACCTAAATTAAGAAATATTTCATTAATTTAATAACCAATAAACATCTCTTTTTGCAAAAAAATAATTATTACAGAATTATGATAAAAATTATATATTTTAAGTTATTTTGGTTCCTGTCTTTCTAAAAATGTGTAAAAGTTACAAAATTAAATGTTCTCTTTTTGACTAGAACAACTTCATGCTATGATAAAACACTATTCCAAAAGTTAAAGTTCGTTCAATAGTTTTTCTGGGGGGGCAACAAAAAAATAAAAAAAAAAAATTTCTTTTTAAAAAACAATTTACAAAATTTTAAAATTTTAAATTTAAAAAAGAGATAAAAAAACAAAAAATTTACATTTGCCTCCCAAAATAGATTTGTCTCAAACGTCTGACGAAATTATCAGCTTTAATCTTAGCAACCAATAAACTGATTAACAATTTTAATATAACAAAAGGGGGTTTTTTTTCTTTTTAAAATAACTTTTTTTTTTTTTATTGATAATTTGCACAGATATTTAATTTTGTTACAAGTAAATAACGTTTTAAAACTTTTAATAATTGATCTGGGGGGCCCAAAAAATTTTTTTTTTAAAAAAATTTTTTAAAATTTTTTTTATTGGGGGGTTTTTTAAAATTTTTTTTTTTTTTTTTTAAAAAAAAGGGGGGGAAATTTCTATTCCCAAAAAAAGAAAAACCCAAAAATTTTTTTTAAAAAAAAAAATTTTTTTTTTAAATTTTGGGGGTTTTTTTTTAAATTTTTTAAAAAATTTTTAAAAATTTTTAAAAAAATTTTAAAAATTTTTTCCCCCTTAAAAAAATTTTAAATTTAAAAAAAAGGGGGGGCCCCCTTTTTTTAAAAAAAACCCCCCCCTTTTTTTTCCCCCCAAAAAAAGGTTTTTTTTTTTTTTGGGCTTTAAAAATTTTTTTTTTTAATTTTAAAAAAAAATTTTTAAAAAAAATTTTTAATTTTAAAAAAATTTTTTTTTAAATTTAAAAAAAAAAATTTTAAAAAAAATTTAAACCCCTTTTTTTTTTGGGGCCCCCTTTTTTTTTTTTCCAAAGGGGGCCCCCCCGGGGTTTTAAGGAGTGTCTTGGGTATCAAACCAAGTTTCGTCCAAGTATATAATTGAACGATTTTCTTCCCTATATTGTCCGATAAAATTCAAATAATCTCTACACCATAGTTGTAAACGCTGCGATTCCATTAGTACTTGTTTTTTGTCAATGGTACGATACTTAAAAGAGGTTGCATTTACTATTTTTTTTTATCTTGGGACAGTCCACGAAGGCTGATGCCTAAGTACTAACGTACCGCGGGTGTCTTATTTCTCTATCTATTTTGGGACTATTTGTTTACTGTACAGTACATGTCATAAATTTTCCTCCGAATCAAGTCTTTATCAGCTTCTTCGATGCTTCTCAATTTTCCGCTGTCACATTGTTTTTTCCTTGGCTGGATGGGTTTGGTCACTATATCTTTTAATGTCGTTAATGCAACTTTGGTCAAAATACTCGTTTCACTAAAACGTGCACTCCGGTCATACCCTTTTTCTAAAAGGGTACAGAAAACGTTCTTTATGATGTTTTTATCATCAAGTAATAAATGTTTTTTCTTCGTTACACCGTAACTTCCGGAAGCAATATTATCTGAAGTTTCACTCATATCTGACGTATTTTGAATGCTCAATAACACACACGAAAATACCTTTAACGCACAGCTTGACAAACTCCAAACGACTGATGAACTAAGATGAAAAGACTGCGTTTTATATTGAATCCTGCAATTTGCCATTAACCTACACAATATATCAAAAAGTAGGTACAATAATAAATAAAGAAAATTTTAAGTCCGGACCTACCTGCGGGTACCCAAAGTTTATGGAGTGTTAATACTAACAGTAGCAGGTAAAACGAGAAATCAACGAATTATTGTGGAATGAACCATATATGTTTTGTTTTTTCGATTCTACAAATCATATTACGTTCAAATCCACTATTTTTAATCGAGTTTTGTCTTAATTTTATTGTAAAGTGTCATATAATCATCCTAAAATCACTCCAAGTACTTTACTTACTTTCAGAAAAATATAAACTCAATTTGTATCCTTTAAAATATTTTTGATAGAAGGCTTAATTATTTTAGTATTTTTGACCTAGTTCAAAAACTGAAATAGGAACATATCAATTTCATAACATTACTAAATGCAGTATTTCAAAGCATATCCAACTATGTAAAACACTACGACACTTTTCATCATTTTCGGTTAAACATTTTTGTTTTGTTATGTAGTTAAAAAATATTTTTTTACTGAATGGGGTCTACCACGTATGTTGCAATAAATAATAGTTTCGTTGAGAATAGCCGCTGGATGGAGTCAAATGTCCAGGAAAAAATTGTTTTTATGCCTTTAAAAGTTTGACAGATAAAAAAGTTGGTTTATTAAAATATCTCGTAAGATAATTAAACACACTTTTGGGTTGAATTTGGTATTAACAACAAAATTCTCAGTCATTCTCGAAAGTTGGCTAAGCTTATCAAATATGCATAAAAATGACGTTCTATTAGAATAACAACCCCACCAGGTTTCGTTCACAATCAATTAAAAAAATTAAAAAATGGGAGCCGGAAAGAAATTTCGTGAAGGCCCGGTATGTAAAAAATCCAATGTCTGAGTTCCATATTTTGGATTTTACGCAATTTATACAATTTACACAATGTTCAAAATTATTGTATAAAAATTATCTAACAAAATTTGGCATAATGCATTTTGCGATTTCTAGCCCATACCTTTTGTGTAGAAAATTTAATTATAAGGCTTTTCTATAACTACAATTTTTATACATACAAAGTAATAAGCAATTAAAGTAGCAAAAAATGTGTTTTTGTTTTTTTTTCACATTTTGGTAATTTCACAAATATTTCAGACCTTTCTGAGGGAAGGACAAAGAATGGGATATCAATATATTAGTGTAATGAAAAGTAAGTTTAATTATAATTTTAATTTATTTCTAAAAAAAGAGCTCCGCGCGCCGGTTTCGGGATGACTACGCTGTCTCTATAGTGAGTACTGCATCTAAATATTTTTTTTAAAGCACTACATATTGACTTAAAAATTTTCAAAATTGATGCTTTTATTTCACCACTTCCCAACTTCACACTGCTTCGTTGGAGATTTTTAAATGCATTTTTCAAAAAGCTAGCCTATTGGTTAACTATTTTCTTTCTTACCTCCGGCTTCATTGAAAGCTGGATAATTGAATAAATAAACACCCTTTAAAATTTTCGCCTCTTGGAGTCTTTTCTATAAGTGTTCTCATTAAGGTAACGTCATAAAATTATTTAAAATTTGTTTATTTTGTTTATAACGATTTTTCTAAGTTAACAAAATTTTACGATTTTTATACTTATCCCGAAACAGACGCGCGAAGTTCTATTTTCAGCAACAAATTAAAATTATCAATATTAAAACCAGGGATTTGGAAGTTATTTTTTTTTTTTGAAAATTTCCTTCTCTTTGAAGATATTTTTTGCAGTTTCCGATACCTTGTAAGGTTTTGGAGTTATCATAAAAAAAACAAAATGGCCTATTTCGTTTTTTGTTAATAACAATTGCAATTTTTATTTTCATCGACATGACACATTTTTCAGAATTACAGTCCGCGTCAAATGAGCCATAGCTCATATTTTTCGTACCCTTCTAACTATTTTTCTATACACATTGTATCAAAGAGTTTTTAGCAAAAAGATGCTTGTCATCTCGTACATCTAATTTAAAGCAGGTAAGGTTTGCTCTATTAAACAAAATGTATTTAAAAAAATCGCATCAAGTATGAATATATATTTATAGTTCAAAAACTTTCTCTGCAAGACCCACAAACGCTAATAAATAATAAAATAAAGCAAAACACTGTAAAACAGGTAAAACCAATTACTTTAAATACCTTTATAAAAAAAATATACTAATGGTAACCAGGCATAAGCCATCCTGCTTCGAAGTCCATTTGCAGGAACAGGCGAACCACAGCAGTATTGGCGGCGATCTAACGGTACCGCTCGAGCGTCCGACGGTGCGTTGACCCCTGGGGGCACCGATGAGGGGGGCTTTTGGAGTTCTTGGTCACTGTCACACACCTGACGCCAGGCTGGATTACGTGGCGGCAGGGAATTTTTATTTTTTAACTAGGTTAACTTATTACGACTATTAGCCATAATTTAAAAGTGTTATTATATATAAATTGGTTATTAGGATTTTTAGTAGTACTGATCCAAAAATTATAAGCGGTAATCAGACTTATACAGAAGTTCAGTTAATTATTACGAAATAGTACGCAATTAATATATATGTAAAGTATAGCAAAGATAAAAAGCCCGTACAATTAATTTTCAGACGTGGAGAGCAGCTAACCATGCTTTATTTAACTAATATTTTTTCTGGAGGACTTCTTCTGTCATTTTAGAGGTAATAAAAAGGTAATTTAAATAAATCAAATTAAATTACAAAAAAAAACTCATAAAATATAATTTTTTATATAAACACTAAATTAAGCAACAAACAGGAAATCAAAAGTAGGTACAAAACAATTTGGGAACCTACAAGTTTTTTAGGTTAGTGCCAGAAATGCTATTAAATATACCCTCAGTATGGAGTATGGAAGATATTTTTTTTTTTTTATTTGACGGAAAAAAATTAACATTTTATCCCTCTTAATAGATCCCGGGAAATGTCACTTTTATGAAATTACTTTTTTTTCGGGTAAATGTATATCACATAAGTAAGAGTAGATATTTAATTCTAGAATATTTTATTATACAAAAGTTACATTTCCTTTAAATCAAAAGTACAGTTATTAAATGAATGATATGTTCCATGACTTATCTGGAAATCAAGTTTTTTTAAAGGTTATAAAAGGTAATTTAAAAATTATATTGACTTAAAAAACTCAAAAAGTATAACTTTTTATTTATACACCAAATTAACAACCCGAAAACTAAATCAAAAGTGGGTACAAAACAAATTGGGAGCTTACAATTTTTTGAGGCCAGTGCAAAAATGTCATTAAATATACAGTACGGAGCGGTGAAGTTTTTTTTGGTGACGGAAAAAAATTTAACATTTATCTCTGGTAACAGGTACAAAAAAGTTACTTTTTATAAAATTACTTTTTCTCCGGAAAAAAAGTGAGTATACATATTTGCATATACACGTAAGTGAAAGTTAGATATTAAACAACAAGGTTTGAAAACGACTCTTTGCACGGGCGAGACAAATTGATGGACCGAGACAGTCGAAGGAGGTCAGAGTTTTCTAGGAAATTTTTACGAATTTTTATACGACTGCAAATAAAAAAAAAATTTTTGTGTAAATTTTTATTTAAAAAACAAACGCAAAACAAAATAAACAAGAAACTACAGACTAAATTTAGCAGGAAACTTTATAACTATTTTAAAATATTAATTGTGTTTACTTCTGCAGTCGTCGCATTGTATGACTTTAACGATGGAGACAACCCTTTTTTTGGCACCCCCTGGACAGTTCTCTGTCGTCGGCATATTGCAGTTTTTTGACCTTCAACTCAACAAAACTTTTTCCGCAACAGACGACAGAGGAAGGGGATCCCTCTGAAACATCCTTTATTACTAAGCGAGTCTATATAACTTTCGGCATTTTAGCTGGATTTCCATCCACCAGGCGCTTCAGAGCCAAAACTGATCCAGGTCACCCAAAATTGTGGCTGACGACCGCCTAAAGCAATGCCCGGTATAGGTTCTGGAGTTTCCAACATCAAAAATTTGGGTGTCTTTTGCCATACCGCCAATTTTGTTAATTCCAATGTTTTTTGGGGGCATTTTCCATTTTGATAATTAAACGTTGTTTGCAGGAGGGGGGTCGAGGGCGAATACTTTTTTAAAAATGGTGTAGAACTTCTGACACTGTAAATGATCTCGGCATCTTTTGTTTGGTATTCTCTAGTTTAATTTAACATTGCTGCCAAAATCCGTTCATATTTTCTTTTTAAAAAAGGGAAACACAATTTTTTCTCTTCATGCCCCAGAGTCCGGCTGCCACCACTGCTGGGAAAAAAGAAAAAAACCGATAAGTCTTTAGTTTATTCATTTGAAGAATTTTAGAAACAGCACTATTTAAAAAAAAATTGGGTAACCCCCGCCTACTAAACCTTCTCACTATAAAAATGAACCCTAAAAATAAATAAAATAACTGTGATGCCTACCTTGATTGGGAAATTTCTCGTCTGGCGTTCTTTGGGGAAAGGGGGAATCATTCTCGCCCCCAAATTTTACTTCTTTGGCATAGTTTCTGATTTTCTTTTATTAGGGCCTGCAACTTCGGTATTTTTCCCCAAAATCCGTATTTTTTGGGTTTTCCCTCAGGGTTGATTTTAGCATGGAAAAGGTGCTCCCAAAAAAATGTTGAAGACTTGTATTTTTTTCGACAGCTCTTCAGTAAACATAACATTTTGGAAAACGTTTTGGACGTTTTGTTCTCCACTTTATAAATCGATGTAACTCGGCTCAATTGACTTTATTTGTTGGAAGTAGGTTTGAAAGGGATTAAACTGGGCTTTTTAAAATTTTTCCTTCAGAATCGGACATTTTTCGGAAATAAAATTTTTTGAAAATCAAAATTTGGGTTTAATCAACAAAACGGGGGCTTTTGTTTTTTCTAATAAGCCTACTTTGAGTTTTCTATTTTTTTTGACATAACAATAAAAAACCATAATAAATCATATTGAAAGACAGAACCGTGTGCAAAAATATTTTTCCTTGCACACATTGTGCGCAAATAAAACAAAGCTTGTTTAGCGTGTGCAAACCCCATTTCTAAACAGTCGTATAAAAGATATTTTTTAGTATTTTTATACAAAACAATTCCATTGTATCAAAGTAAAATATTAAATGTGCATTGCATAAAAAATTGTTTCTTAAAACCATTCGATTCTTTAAAGTCAAATTTCTTGTGTTGAATTTTTTTTTTTCTATCATGGACACTTCCCCGTTGAGGGGACAGTAACGGCAAATAAACGAGCAATTTTTTTCCCCCCTTTCAAATAGGCTAAATGCCACTTCTACTAATAAATACCTGTAAAAACCTAATAAAAACAGTGTCCGTTGTCGTGTCAAAAAATATTTTTAAATGCAACAACTGGATAAAAAAGTTTTAATTATTTATATTGAGCAGGGGGGTTTGGGCCCAAAGAAGGGATGTGGGGGAAAAGAGCTTAACATCAAAAGGTACTAGGTATTATTGCATATACGGTTTTCTTTATTTTGGATTAGGTAATATATATATTCCAGTGTCTGGGGTTTTGCAAATATACTCCCGGAAAAAGGGTTATGTTTTAAAATATTTTTTTTTTTAATTTGAAAATTTAAAATTACCATTGATTTTCTCCATATAATGCGAAACCCCCCATTATGCCCAAGGAACGTAAAGTGCAGGTTCCAAATCGGGGTCTTTGAATAGCCCGCATTTTTACGTTGAAATATATGGGAAAAATCCCCGCTTTAACTAACAAGAATTTAACCTTTTGACCAATTTTTTTTTAGACGGGAAAAAAAGCCCCATGGTCATGGTTTTTTTGGCCGCTTATTTATCAATTGACAGACAGAGATCAAAATTTGATGGCCAAAAATTTAAGTCCGGCAACCTGTTTTATCTTAAATTTTTTAATTTGACAATGTGAAAGAATGTTTATAGAAAATTAAATTTTTTAACCTATATTTTTTAAATTTAAATTAAGTTTTTTTTCCCGATTTTCTGCGTTTTTTAATGGTTCTTTTCTGTGTGTTATGTTTAACAAATAATTATCAATTTTAGTTTTTACAATAATCCTCCCAAAATCAGTAAGTTTATTTGGTTGAAAAAAATAAACAATTTTAAAATTTCTCTGTAATATATTTGCTATCAAAGGATACTTTAAAAGTAATTTTTTAAAAAAAATTCCCTAAAATCAAAAATAAAGAAAACCGTATATGCAATTGTTACCAGTACTTTCTTTTTTGTTAAAAAAATGGCAGGAAACAACTTTTAGAGAAGGCTGGGAAATGGTCGCCCCAAACTATCGAATCAAAAACAAGATAATAATAAGTTAAAGTTTGAGGGAAAAAACCGTTTAAATCTGTAGTTACAGCAAAAAAAAGCAATTTCCCAGCATCGGTTAGAACGGGACGGGGAAAATAAGGATTTTTGGAAAATATAATTCACCAATGAAAAAAATGTTTTTTAATTTGCTACAATGCGATACAAAAACCCCACAACTACACCTGCCCCGTGATCCTTTTGGGTTCCGGATGGGGCCTTTTTTTCGAAAACCCCCTTTCCAGCCCCCCATCAACCCCAAAAACCCCGTTGTGGATTGAAAAGCATATGCCGACCCGACAGCCAGACAATAACCTGGCGCAGCACCGACGTCTCCACTGCCACCCCTCCCCCCCCATCGTCAGAATGCTCCCAGAGCTTTAAAACCAACGCTGGACTCGCCCAGCACCGTCGGAAAGCCCACCAGCCCTACCATCAATCGGAGTCCGAACAACGGGGGGGAGGGAACCCCTCGGCTCTGGAGCGACTGGGAATTGGCGGGGCCGCCTACAACGGAGCCAAACTGAACCTCTTTTTTGAGAAGTTAACTGTTCGTCGACAAGATCCGGGAAACCCACGGAAATCGTGCTATGTAGCCCTCAGAGCAACCGTAGAAGCTGAACAGAAGGAAGCCATTGACGCCCCCGTCCAACTCCCGTCCCGCTTTTGACAACGATGGGGACCTCCCCCCACGCCGCTCGGGTCTTCCAGTAGCTCCCGTCTGCCGGGCCACGCCCGTTCCCCCCACCCGCCCATACGCGACGTCTTTGTGCTGGAAGAAGGACTTTTCCTTGTTCAAAGGAAAAAAAATTGAGATTCGCCTCCCAACATCGGGAAGCCCTTTTCCGTCACCGCCTGACCCCAGTCCCCCTTCCCCCCCTCCTGACGACGAGGGTAACGGAGACGATTTTTCCCAGAACCGGAGGAGGACCCCATCCCTTTTACCTTAAATTGGTAGCCTCCGCCGAAGTTGGGGACCAACTCCGCTCAAAATTCTTTTTTCCATCATCGAAAAACCCCACGGATCCCATGTGCTTTGGATGATTTTGCTTGACCTGGTCTGGAGGCCCGGAACGCAGTGTTCGTCAAGCCAGCTGTAGGCATTTCCCCCCAGCAAACGCACCAGAGCTCAGAGGGTTAAAAGGGTAAAAACGCTACGGGGGGAGCTCTTCATTTTAAGGACAAGGCACCCCTGGCTAATCTGGTCAAAGGGATAGACGGTACGGGTGCGCATCCAGATGAAGCCACCATCAGATCTTCTCCGCCGCCTCCCTGCCCAGATGACCACGCCATCATGATAAGAACGCCACCGCCGGTCTTTTGCCTTTCCATGGAAGCAATTCGGAAAGCAATATGCGATCCACGAGCTTAATGCTGCTGGACCGACGGAATGACGCCCTAGTGACTGAAAAAAAATACCGACCCGTAGGGGTTGGCTATTTTTTTCAACGCCATGCTGACCGGGAAACACAACGACTAAAGTCCGCCCGCCGTCACAAGTCGGTTTCTGGGACTGACCTCCTTCCCCCCGAGGCCCTGCAATCCCTCCCTTAACAACCTGCAAAAAGGCCCCCCCTGAAGCCTCATCCAGAAACTGGTACTTCTGAAGGACTACATCCTCCCAAAATTTTTATACGCCTACCCACAAGTCACTGCAAAGCTTGAAACCGACGGGCTATCGATCAATAAAAAACCTTCCTACATCTGCCAATTCACCAAATTGCTGCTTTATGCTCAGCTTAAGTCTGGGGGTTTTGGGGGTTTTTTCTTTTTCGTGCCAGGATCCCCGACATCATCTTTGGAAGACTGGCCCCGGCTCCGTCGACGCTGATAGGAACCCAAGCAGCCATCTCAATTTGAATATGTTCTACAACTTCAGACGCGCCTCCCCGGGCCCACCCGCCCTTTTGGGAGGGAAATCCCCAAGGTCTTTTTGTGGCTAAACAGCTCCGTCAGCGGCCCCGGGTTTGGGGCCCCAGATCACTCTGGCCACGGAACCCAGATGGATCAGAGACCCGCCCCCGTCATGGTGGAAGGGCTACGTCCAGGCGATGCAACTTCGAACTAACACTCTCCCCACCATCGGAGGCTTGCATATTCGCTTCCCAAAAAAGCCAGAAGTTGCCGAGCGGATGTGAACGTGTAGAGACCCTCTCCCACATCCCCAACGTTCATCACCCCTTTGAGGAAGGGAAACGGAGACCTGATCATCGGGCAATGTCTTCGCTAAGTCATGCCGAAGGTTGAAAGTCAAGTCCCCAACCTCCGTGCGTGATACCAATGGTCCCTCCACAAGCCGGACCTCATCAATTTTGAGGGGAAAAGCCACACCTTTTGGACCTCTGTGTGCTGGGAACGACCTCTGCAGGACCATGCCGACAACAAAAAAGGGCCCCCTACTCTTCCCGGAGTTCCTCTCTACAATCCGGGCCCTGTATCCCAGAGCCCATCCATTTTCCCCTTTCCTGGGCCCAGGTAACCCCGGGGGCAGGGGGTTTATTAGATCTACTGAATATCATGCTTTCTTTGTATTGGGTCGTTTCGTTGAAATTTTATGTTTAGAATAAGGTCCCGTTTATACGGCCGCAAGTCGATGAATGGATGGAAGAGCATTGGGGTTTACTGTGGCCCACGTAGTTCATTTAAATGTTATGGAAATGTTTGGGGCTTATTAGTTATAAAAATAAATAGGGAAAATGTATTTAGGTCGTAAAATGTAAACGAACTTAAGGATAACATTTTAGAGGCGTGGAATAAGTTACGAGGTCCATTCGAGGCCTGGAAGGCTATACTCTGATTAGAAAAAAAAAGGGCCGCAATAAAATATTAATTTGTTTTGGGAAAGGGTATTTAAGTTTGTTTGAATTTATAAATTTAATTAATTTATTAATTTGTTATTTTTATAAAATATAAATATTTTTTTACCCCTTTTCTTTATTTATTGTAATTAAAAGTAAAACAAGGTAAAAAAAAAAACGATTAACAAAAATTGGCAGAAAAGTCAAAATTTGACAATTTTTTTTTTTTTTCCAAGATCGGAGATGGTTTTTTTCCTAACATAAAATCTATTTTTTATATTTTTTTTTTTTTCAAAAAAAAACAGATTGATAGCCTAAGTAGAAGCAAAAAAATAATAAATTTTTTACTGGTGGACAAGTTTCAAAATATTGGAACATAACTTTTTTTTTTAATTCAGTTTTTTTGACTTTTATACCCCAAAAAAACTTAATTTATAAATTTTACTTTTTATTTTAAAATTATTAAAACTACAAACAAACACAAGACGAATAAAGTTAAACATACAAATAAAAATCTCCAATAAACCTTGAAGGAATTACAGAAAAAAACTTTGGGTGTTTTTTAAAAAATATGAAAATATCGATGTCTTATTTGGAAAATCTATAACTAATAATTTTTTTTCTAAAAAATATGAATATTTTCTGGAATTGGCAGAACATAGTTTTCTAACCCTTTTTTTAGGCTAAAAAAAAAATCATCTAATTGAAGGCCACAAGAACAACAAAGCAAAATATGTAGCTTTTAAACAAATTCATTTTTATATATTAATTTTTTGCCAGACACATGGGGACCGGGGAACATTTTTTAACAGTCTCAAAACTATAAAATAAAAAATTTTTTAACAATTGTAGGCTTAAATTCGCCACATTGTTATTTCTAAAAGAAATCAGAATCACATTTGAGGTTAAAAAAAACTTTTATTTCTTTTCGTGACTAGTGGGACATTCGATATTATTTTTAAAACAAAAATAAAAAAAAAACTAATTTCCCCTTTTCATCTGAATTATAGTTCTTTCGTGTTTAATTTTTTTCCAAAAATACAATCACCCCGTTTGAAATATTTAAATGGCTTAAAAATAATGCTGCCAACCTAAAAGAATTTTTGCCTCCAACAAGTTTTTTTGACTCGTTTTATGGAGAAAAGTCCTTTTTTCAAATTTTTTTTTTTTTTAGAAATTAATGAAATATAGACTTTAAGCTATGAGTTGGTACTAAATTCAAAATTTATTAAAGGATTTTAAAATGTATGTCATTTTTTTTTTTTACGTGGAATGCCCCATACCCCTAAATGAAAAAATTTAACCCAAAGAAACAAAATCAAAGGGGGGGGCCAAAAAGGGACCACTTTTTGAGTTAAGTGCCAGCACGGCCATCAAATATACAGTAGGGAGCGGGAAAGATATTTCACTTGCAACCCTTGATTTTTTTAAAGGGGTTTGGGTGGCACTGACTACTTTTGTAGCCCTCAATATATTTCGCCCCCTATTTTTTGATTTCGTTTTTGTTGCGCATATTTTAGATGTAAAAAAAAAAAAGAAAAAACCCAGTTTCTTATTCCCCCGGTATAGAACCCTCTGCTTTTAAGACGACAAAACAATTATTCCCCTAAAAAAAAGCGAGTGTGAAATTAGAGCATAAATATCCCTTTTCTAATTACCTACCTATAAAGAAAATTTTATTCAAGAATTTTAGTTGGGTAATTTTATTCAGTGTGCCCTGGTTTTTAAAAGTTTATTAGCAGAAAGAAAAAAAAAAAAGCCCAAATTTAAAAAAAGGTTTAGATCACCTTAAATAGTAAAAGGTTTTTTTATTATTTTAGCCCAAAAATACTAAATTCAAATATCTGAAACCAAGGGAACAAAAAATAGATTTTTTTTTTTGTTTTTATTATTTTGGTGACTTGATATGCAAAAAACCCTTAATAATAAGACAAAGCGAATTATTATCCTAAAATCAAAACCATGTTTTAAAAATGTTGTTGGAAAGACATTACACAATATTTTTACAATAATCGAACAAATAGTTGGCATAAGAAAGTAAATTAAAAAAAATATGGAAACTTTGATACGAAATAAAGTTCAGATTAGGGAAAAAAATACAAAAAAACATCGCAAATTTCGAAAATTCCTCCGTGTGTTCAATGCACTCTTTACGTCGTTTTTTTAAAAGTTTTTGGCATTTATCATTTTAATAACTTATTTTTTTAAAGACCTGATATATTTTTTTTTTGAACAAAATTTGTCGGTTAGGATGACTTCTTGATAAATTTTTTTTTTTCCAAATCAAAAAAAAATCTCCAAAAACAAACGGGGATCGTGGTGGCTTTATTTGGGTCAAATTTTTTCAACGGTTTCTAAGGGAAAAGGTGAAAATTTTTGAAAAATCCCCAAATTTTTATTTTTTGGTCCATGGCAATAATGAAAATACTCTTAAATGCTTTTTTTTTTTAAATTCCAAACAAAAATTTTAATAGTTTTTTAATTTTAAATTTTAAAAAATTTCAGTGGGCTTTTTTAATCACATTGAAAAAGAATACATTTAGTGGTATACAAGTAGTGTTATTTGAAAAAAATTGATATTATACAAAGGGGGTATCAAAATTTTTAATTTTTCATAGCCTTGACAAAATTTTTTTGCAACCATTCGCAATACATTTTTTTTATATTATGATAAAAAAAAAGTTTTCCCTTCGTTGGCAGATGGATAAGGGGGCGTCACTAATTTGGATCTTAGACCATTATATTGTTTCGTTCAGTAAAAAAAGTTGTGTTTTTTAAAAAAATTAACACAATGAAAGTCAAAACATCTGTTATTTAACCTTTCTAATTTAGAAATAAAAATTAGTATTTTTTGCAAAATTTTATTAAGACCAATATCCAAAGAACTCAGTAAAACATCATCAGTGCTATCACTGTAAAAATTGAACATTGAAAGCAATTTGAAAAAAGGGTTTAAAAATTTTTTAAAAACTATTATTTTTAAAAAAGTTTTAAAAAATTTTAAAAAAAGTAAATTTAAGAAAAAAATACCGTTTCCCTAGATGAAGTAACAAAATTAGTAAACTTGGTAAAAAAAGTAACAAAAAGTTCAAAACTTACTCGTCAAGCGGGAGTCATAGCAATTTGAGCGTACATAATATGTTAACAGGTTGACAAACGCCCAATTAATTAAATAAAATTAAAATTAAAACTGTAAACAATCTCACATTTTCTTTCGAATGAGTGAATTTTAAAAAATTAAACCACACTAAGATACCTTTTTTATCGAAAGACGAACATGTGATTATATTAGGGAAACCGGTAGCAAAATCTTTGCCAGTAGTATGAAGTGTAAAGGATAGACAACTAATAAAAAGAGAACCGGGCGGGGGAACTGTACACTCCCGTACAGTGAAATGAGGAAAATTCACAATCTTCCATTCTCGAACACACAGTACTGTATTTAAAAACAGAAAATATATCGTTACTGCACTTTGCAAAAGAAAATAACAGTGGGGCTTACAAAACAAGCGGATCCCATAATAACAGACAGCCAGGGGTCATAGAAGCTTTAAATAATTATCCCTGACATGAAATCCCAAAAAAAGAACTGGGGTCCTGGGAGAACCCCGCGGGAACTCTCCTGTGGGTCCGGACATTCGGGAATAGAGGGCAACACCCGGATGAGCAGGGAACATGGACCCACAGAACCCCCCCGGGTGACCAAATACCACAGCACGAGGGAAACGGGGGTAGATCTGAAAGACTTTAAAAAAAGGTTTTTATAGGGGCCACCCAAGAACGGGGGAAAGGGAACTACTAAGAAAAAGAGGAAAAACTTCCATAACAGAAAGGGTTCAACAGGGACAATAACCTAAGGGGGACACCTACACAAGATGGGCTCATAAATGGGACCCAAGTTGCAGAATGTGCCCCGGGGGGAAAGAATAAACCTACATACTGTGTGAATGTGAATTAAATCACAAAAAAGAGATGCATTATTTGGGCAACAAAATGGGCCCACAGAATATCAATCAACCAGTCTCGTTTATAAACGCGGGAAGAAACAAGCCCCAATGGGAGGTTTGGGTATAAAGACAATGGGAGATTAGGGCACAAAAAGCCAGAGGCTGCGCTCCTCCGGCAGAAAAAAGACGGCCCGGGGGAAGAAGAAAAAAGAAGAAGAAGAAGAAAAATTTATGAAACAAAGATGCACCATAAAGTTGGTTGAGTGTAGTTAAGAACTAAACATTTCACAAATCATGTTCAAAAGGTTGTTTTTTTTAAAAAAAAAAAAAAAATTAAAGTATTTTGTAGCTTTCGAAATTAAGAGATTTTTATTTAACTTTAACAATTAAATTTGTAAACTGGAAAAGAACGAAGGTATAAAATTTTAAATTTTGTCATTGTTCAAATAAAAATCTCTTTATTACAAAAAGTTATTTCTAAATATTTAAATTTTTATGTCTAAATCACAACTTTTGAATTTTTATTAAAATTTTTTTTAAATTTTTTTTAAAAATCACACCACTAACTTTTAGTAGTACATCCTTTTAAGTTTTGGATATTGTCTACCCTTTTTTTTTACTTCAGTACTACTGGTTTCTTAACCTAACATAATCACATGTTTGTCTTTTAAAGAAAATGGCATCTTTTTTGAAGTTTAATTTTAAAATACCCCCCAAAAAGGTGAAAAAATGAGATTATTCCCAGTTAACCTTTTTTATTTAATAATGTGATAGTTTTTTTCGATGTCCTGTTTACATATTATGTACCCCTCATGCTGTGACCCATGCCCGACAAGTAAGTTTAAACTTTTCTGTTACTTTTTATACCAAGCTTACTAATTTTGTTACTTCATCTAGATTCTTATCTTTATTTTCATACATTTTACCTTGTTCAATTTATTAAAACTTTTAACAATAACAGTTCCTTAAAATATTTAAACCTACTCTTAATTTTCTTTCAATGCTCATCTTACTTGTAGATAGCACTAATGATTGTTATACCAGCGCTTTGCTAGGATATTGGTTTTAAACAAAATTTTACGAAATACAAAATTTTTTCACTTCCTATATTCTTAAAGTGCCAAACAATCATTTCACTCTTTTTTTTGAGACACTTTTAAACCACCTTGTATAATGTTTTTTTCCAGTTTAGTTTTTTTTTATATCTTTAAAGAATTTCGTAAACTTTTAGTCACCGGGGCGTTGAATGTATAAAAGGTAAATTAAAAACAAATATGCTCTTGAATACACGTTTAGTAGCCCAGCACACCATTAATTTGTGGTTGTTTCTATTCCCAGATAGTTGATAAGGGCAAAGGATTGCATCCTTTTCGAACTTAATTGGGTAAGAGTATGACCTATTTAACCCTCTGCGATTAGAGGATTTGCGGTGTATGCAGTTATTATCCTAACTTTTGGAAACCCACTGATATGATATTTTTAATGTGGGGGTAGCTAATTTTCTTAGAATTTCATTTACGCTACACCTTTTGGGGGCGGGCGGGAAAAGGGCTCGGGGAGATGGGCGAGACTAACAAACTCCCATCCCCAAAAATTTGTATAGCCCCAATAAAAATATTATATTTATTTAGGTTCTTCCAAATTCGTTTTTTTCATTGAATTTTTGCCGATTCAAGCCTACAGAATAATTTTTTTTGTAACTATTTTAACTTAAATGACATATTTTTAAACCCTTTTTTTAAGTGAAAATTTAAACATGCCCTCCTTTCTTTTAACAGATTTTGAAATAGAGTCCGAGTTAAGAAATAGTATCTAAACATAACCGATTTTAGGGTGACTTTCACACAAGGAAATATTAAAGACTAAATCCAAATTTAAAAAAAATTTACAGCAGAACCTAGATTTAAGTGTTCTTTCTATAGTTTTTGAAAATTATCGATAACATACCGTTTTTAAAAAAAAATTTTCCCCCAACCCCCCAAAATTTGGGTCCAATTTTGCGGCGCGAATGGACTTTAAAATATGCACTGCTCATACATTTGTAAATAAAGTGCCCAAAAATAGGGCAATTGGGGCAAACGCACAAAAAATTTCTTTTCAACGGTTATTGGGGGGGTTTTAATTTTTGAAAATGAGTGCGAAGGCTATCAAAAACAGAAAAAAGGGGGAAACTTTTTTTTTGCAACCTTTGATTTTTTTTTTATATGGGAAAAAAAAATTTGGCCCCCAATAGATTTCGTACCCACTTTTGATTTCTTTTGGTAGTAACATGTAAATAAAAAGTACCCTATTTTCAAATATATTGTCTTTATGAAAGGGAGTTTTCCCCTACCATGGAAAACTGAAAAAAAAAGAGAGAAGAAAAAACCGTATAAATATTACCCTGCCCCCCCAAGAGTTGTTTAAAAAAGGGGAAAAAACCCCGAAAAAAAACAAAAGACAAGTAAAAAGAATCGCACAGTTCCCCCGGAGTTTTTCCTTCAAAAATTTAAAAAAGATATAGGTAAAAAAATCCAAAATTTTCCCCTTGATAAAACATGGTTCGATACCCCGACACAGTCCCCAAAAGATGGGTTGATTCCAGTCAAAACTGTCAGACGAAAGCACCTTCAAATGAAGGAAAACGCATTACCTAATAACGCGTTGAAAATTCGTTCTTTGATTTTTTTTGAGTAAAGGCGTGCCGGTGTACTGAGTGGAAAAGGTCAAAACCGGGGGCCCCAAGTCGGACCTGGGCCTGAAGTTAAACAGGTAAGTGCCCCCCGCCCCGAGCGACGCGGGTACAGTAGTGGATTAGTATAGACGGGTTTTGTTCTTTTGAACCCCGGGGCTTTTTAAATTATTAAATTTTTACTAATCAACCTGGTTTACAGGCATTTATTTCAGTTAGCGTAGTTAAGCCCATTCATAGCCTTAAGGTTCAAACAAGGCAGGCAAGGTGACCCACCTGGGGACCTTTTAACCTGGGGCCCCACAAAGGGCTGTGATCGTTTGAGCGGGGGCCTAGCCCCCCCCTGTTTTAAAATGGACCCCCTAAAACATGTGTTTTTTCTCCAAAGAAAACAAGGCCTCGTGGTGAGCTGCTGCACTTTGCAGAGCTGGAAAAGGAAATGAGACGATGGGGGTCCAGGGGCCGTCAAAGGATGGCCTTTCTCAACCCCTCCCCTGAAAAATCCCCCCGTCCCAAATCCGGGGGCCAAAAACGTTCTCTGTCTCAGCCCGAGATGAAAATATCAGGGGAATGAGGCGATGGGTTTTCAACCTGCTAAAAAAAAAAAAAGCCCCGGGGGGAAAAACCCACCAACCCCCCAGGTTCCCGAGTCTCCCAAGCGTGTTGCCCTAAACCTTGCCCCCCAAATGGAGCCCCCCGTGACCAGTTGACTAAGAACAAGACAAACTCAAATTTGCTGCGGCAGCCTACTGGGCAGCTCTTCTGCCCCACAGCCACCACAGCACCTGCGGCCCCCAAAGGGAAAACTCCCCCCCAGTAGTGATCCATGACCAAAAATGGTTGCCATCTCAAAGGCTTTTAAAAAAGTGTAAATTTTACAAAAGCCACCTTAACTAACAAGGAAAATTTTTTTGTCCTGTTACCTCCGATGACTTCAGAAAAGCAGCTTTTTTTTAGCAAAAAACCATAAAAACCATTCTTTCAGCCGAGACGGACAAACCCCAAATTGTGTTTGGGGCCCCCCTCATGCCTGATAAATCTCCGGGGCCCGGTTTCACCCGGAGGGAGTAACTCGCATGATGGGCCTTACCAAGGCCCCCCCCCCCCCTGGTAAAAAACGATTCTCAAAAAGAAACCATCTTTTCAATCAAACGGCTGCAATAATCAGCGTTAGGTGGAACTTCAAAAAAATGACGTTCCAAGTGCCAAAATGCCGGGGGTTTTGGCAACTAAAAATTTGTCATGGACAGGCCCGCTGCGTGAAATGGGGGGCCGAGCACCTCTCAAAATGCAAGCAGAAAATCCCCCGGGACGTGCGCCAACTGCAATCAGCCTCGTAAAAAACAGGGGGGTCCCCAAAAATTTTGACTACCAAAAGCCGCTCAACCCGCAACCACCCCTTTTAAACCCGAGCGCATCCTACGCTCAGAAGGTTGCCCTAAAACAACTCTTCAAGTTTTTTCCTCACAAAAGGCGTTTCGGCCCCTGGACCCTGGCTGCCCGGGCGAAATTTTCGCCCTAATGCTCGTAAACTCATCCCTCTTTCTTTTTTCCCCCCCTTGTCTTTGGGGGCCTTTTTGGACCAAATCCAAAGGCCCCCAAAAAAAAAATTCAAATTTTGGACTAAGTACCCCTTGGATGGTACCCGGTACCACAGGAAGGACCCGGGGGCCACCCCCCTCCTCTCGGCCTAGCCACTTAAAATCCGATTTCTGGATTGTCCCAGTCACTGGGGCAAGGGCCCCAGCTTCTCAGCCCCTTTTTAAACCCCCCCCAAGCCAGTTTCAGGCTAAGCCAAAAAACTTAAAAAACCCCAAAAAAACCCGTGTTGCCAAATGGCAAACACGTAGTGGGTTTCTCACCCAAAAAAGGGGGCGAGGGGGGGTTGGCAAGCCTAGGGAGCGGAGGGCCTGTAACCCCGGGCCCTTTAGGGGGCCCCACTTGTTCAGAAACTTTTTTTCCCCAAAACCCTTTCTGTTGTCTGCAAAGAATATTGGATTCTAGCTTGGGTTATCATGAGGATACAAGTGCAGAATTTTTAAAAAGGTTTAAAAAATATTTTTAAAAAAATTTCAAACAACAGTGTTATTGTCATGGAAAAGCCGCTCAAAAACCCCTACACAAAACCATTTTAATCAAGTTCAAAAACTGAAATCCAGGGAAATTTGTTAAAAAAATGATGAATTTTTTTTGAATTCAGTTCAAAAACGATTTTTTGGGAATCCTAAATTATTGCAATTAAAAAAAATATGTATGTGAAAATTTTGGCTGAACATGGGCTACTGTTTTAGCTTCCTCCGATCACTGTTTTTTAACCCCATAGAGCATTTGTGGAACCAAGTAAAATCAAAGATCAGAGCAGAAAATGTTATCCTACTTTAAGTCCCTTTAAAATTTTTATAAAAATGTAATTACTAACATACCAGTTAAGAGCTGGTTGGTTACATGCGTTTAAAAGGGGGGATTTACGTGAATACACTGCAGTTATACATACCAGCGACCAAAATATGTTTAATGGGGATAGCTGGAGGGTAAAAAATAGTTTTTACAATTCGAGACAAAAAAAGTTCTTTGGGGCAAGAGCTTATAAAATTTATCGAGACAAAAAAAAAAAACCCACACAGCAATAAGGTTTACAGTCGGTTTTTGTATCAAATTTTTTTTTAAACCCTGAGGCAAAGACTCAAAGATTTTATTGTACGAAACCCTCCTTTTTTAAAGAATTTTTTCTATTATAAAATTTTTAAAAAAAAATTAGTTTTTTTTTTTTCTTTTTCAGTGTCATCAATTTTGGGGTTTAAGGGCCAAAAAACGGCGCCCCGAGAGTGTTTTCTCGATTTTTTTGCGAAAATATTAGTTTTTCATATTATTATAAGAGAAAAATTATTCATGGTTTTTTTTTTGCAATTTGTAATGACATTTACAACTAAACCACGAGCCGTCAGGTGGGTGGTTTCGAAATTCAAGTGCTTAAAAAAATTCCGATAATTTTATGCTTTTATTTATAATGAAATTTTTTAAAAACCTTAAAGAAATTATCTGGAATTTTTAAGCACAGGTATTTTGGGGGAAAATTTCTAGAATGGGAAAATGGGGGGAAATTTTACTATTTGAATGTTTTTTTTTGCAAAAAATTTTTAATTTTTTCAACATAATTTAAACTATAAAAATGTTTTTTTTTAAATTCTTTTCTATTTTTCATCGTGTTCATGACCCCAAACGACTTTTTGACTGATTTTGACGTTTCTTGACTACAAACAAACAAGTTCGTTTTTTGTGTTTTCGGAAATAAATACCCGTTGTCTACGCAACGTAAAATTTCCTCTAATTTTTTTTTTTTTTTTGCTTTTGTAGAAAATAGGTCGTTGCTACGACATTAAACACTCTGGGGGAAAATTTTAAAAAAAAAATTTTTTTTGGATAGTGAAGATGAAGCAATGGATTGTACCCCACCCATATTAAAAAAAAGGGGGACTGAAAGGGTTTCTGCAAATAAAAAAAAAACTGCGATAAAAAAGGCTTTTTTAAAAATTTAAAGCATGGGGGAGCCAAAAAAGGAAAAGAAATACTGAGCGGGACCATTTTGTTGGCGAAGTTTGGCGAATTTTTCCCAAAAAAAAACCTTCGATTTTTTGAATAAGGGTTTGGGGAAAAACCTTATTAAATTAACCCAACACGCAAAACTTATGCTTTTTTCCCGACAAAGCCAACCGAAAATTTATTAGCAATAAGGTAAGTCTTCAAAA
>JAHBCN010014115.1:0-23284 GCA_019359885.1 Listronotus oregonensis
CTTCTAACATTTTTTTTTTTTTGGGGTCTGCCATTTAAACTTTATGTTGGTTTTCCGGTTTTCTTTTAAATCGATTTTCCAACTTCTATTAAACACAGGGCTTAGTACTGACATCAACTATTTTCCCCTTTTTACAACCCTGTTTAAGCCTATTAATAATGTTGCTGACAATGGAACCCTTAACTCTAGTATTAATTTATTTAGATATCTAATAATTTTTAAAAAAAAATAATCGATTTTTATTTATTCTGGAAAAGTCAAAGAATACTGACTTTTTTTTTTTAAGACATTGTAGTTATTTATTGTTAGCTTCTTCTATTCTACAATTTTAATCGCAAGTTTTTTATAAAAATTATATGAATTTTGTTGTTACTTAAAATAAATAAAAACCCTGAATAATTTTTGAACGTGCTAAAAAAAAAGGGCCCTTTTTTTAAAGACAAACCAATAGAAAGCCTTTTTAAATTTTTTAATTTTTAAAAATTTTTAAATTTTATTTGACTTTTTTATGTTTGTTGTATTTTTTGTTTTTTTTTCGGGTCAAAGGTTGCAACTGAATTTTAACGCAATAATCCTTAACCGATTGCTGAAATTTTCCAAAAAAATTTTAGTTTTTTTGGGTATAAAGTAAAAGGGTTCGTTAAGAAAAAAACAAAAAATAAATTAGCGTTACTTTAATATGGTGGGCTTGCATCTATAAAGTAAAAAATAACAATTATTGTAAAAAATTTTTAGGAAACAAGCTTTTATTTACTTGTCCTTAAGAGAAAAAAATTAAGATGTTAGAGCTTGTCACGAGATTTGCATACTTGTGTGTTTATAAACATACAATAAGTAACTAGATTTTGACATAAGTAATTCTAAGAAAAAGGTTATAGATTTCTTTTTTTAAAAAATGAGTAAATCTGGCGACAAGTTTATATATTATATAAACTGTGAAATTTTAAAAAATTTAAATTTGGGTTTTTGATTTAATTTAATAGTATATTATTTAATATGGAAAAAAAGAATACTTTCATGGCGTCCCCATGTTTAACAGTCAAATAAAGGAGGTTTTAAAAAGGAGGATAAAAGTATTTTTTAAATAAAATAGCTTTTTTTTTTAAACGTCGAAAAAATTAATGCAAGAACATCTGTCTCTAATAGTTATAATTATTAAAAATAAGTGGGCTCGAAAGGCGGCTTAGACCGGTTTCGGTGAATAGTTGCTATAGTAATGTAACATAAAGCTGTCAGTGAACACTATCAACATTTTTTTTAATTGTGTTTTAATTTCGAATTAATAGGCAGTTATTGACTAAGTACATTTAATATAAAATCAAATAATAAATAAAAAATTTAGTTTTGTTTTAAGTTTAATAAATATTGAGTTGGTAACACTTGTTTCTTTGTTTGTTTATATTAATATTGCTAGAATAACACTTTTTTTCCGCCGGCGAGAAAGTAAAAAGTAAAGTTCCGGCGAAGGAAAAATGAAACTCTGCGGTTACCGACGTTAAAAAAAAGATTATTTTTTTTTTTTAGTACATGTAAATACAACCTTATTTTTAAGAAATGTTTTTTACAAATAATTAATTAAATTCTGCGGGAAAAAATGCACAAGATAGCTATTTTACATTCTCTTTAAAAGGGAAATGCCACATATAGGCCTATTTTTTTTCCTTGCTGGTATATTTGTAAAAAAATTTTTTCGTTATAGTTTTTTAACGGACCGTACCCCAATAAATTTTAACGTTTTTTATTACCTTTTTTTATTGGGTAAACCCATTTGGTCATAAGGGCAGGGGGGGGCCCGGTATTTCTTGATTTTTAAACCCCTTTAGGCATATAAAATTTGGGCCCAAATATTTTGTAAGTGTTTAACCGTTTTTACTGGCGTTTCGAAAAATTTGTTTTACGAGAATATAACTAATTTCGCGTCGAAATCATTTGTCATTAGATGCAAAAAGGTTGTGAAATTGTGAATGAAACTTTAATTAAAAGAGGTCTAATTAAACAAAAACTTTAAAAAAACCTGTCTACTTACAAAAAATCCAATATCATCGATAAGGGAATTTTTATTGGTGAAGAATTAAACAAAAGAAAAGTGTAGTGATTTTCAATCTCACCGTATAGACAATAGTGATCAGGACCTAATAAAAAGGAAAATATATTGTCTTTGAAAGGGGGTACCCCCTTTTGGGAAAATGAAAAAAAAACTGGGAGAAAAATTTTT
Organism: Listronotus oregonensis; assembly: GCA_019359885.1. Taxonomy (NCBI): domain Eukaryota; kingdom Metazoa; phylum Arthropoda; class Insecta; order Coleoptera; family Curculionidae; genus Listronotus; species Listronotus oregonensis. The sequence continues at coordinate 2,216 of JAHBCN010014115.1, forward strand.
TTTTTGCCCCCTATAATTTTTTAAAAAGGTTTTAAAAAAACCAAAAAAAAAAAAAAGTTTTGGGGAATCGCCCCAAATTCCCCTTGGGATTTTTCCCCTTTGTTAAAAATTGGGGTTCAATATTTTCCTTTGAAAGGGTTTTTTTAAAACAATTAAAAAATTTATTCCGTAAAAAATTAACCCCTTAAATAAAAAAAGCAAAAAAATACAGGAAAAGGTTTTTTTCCAAATGCTTGGGGTTTCGCAAAAAAATTTAAATTCTAGCTTAAATTTCTAAGGATAAAATCGAATTTTAAAGGGGGTTTAAAATTTTTCTTTAAAAAAAATTTTAAACAAGGGGTTTTGTCTGAATAAGAGGTAAATTTCAAAAAAAAATTTTTCAACAAAAAAAACCTACAAATTTAAAAATTGGGGCCCCTTTTCATTTAAAAAAACAACTAAATTTTTTGAAAATTTCCTTTTAAAGATTTTTAAAAAATTAAATTTAAAAATTTTTTAGAAAAAAAAAAATTTTTTTTAAAAAAATGCATTATAAAAAAAAAATTTATAAAAATTTTTTAATTTTTTTTAAAAATTCCCTTTAAAAAAAAATTTAAATCTTTATTTTTTAAAGTGCCCTAATTTTTGTTTTTTAATACCAAATCCGATTTATTTTGGAGGTTAACCAAAAAAACAAAGTAACCCAATTTAAACGACTATCCTTTTCTCCTAAAGGACCAAAAAATACATAGAAAAAAAAAAAAAAAAATAATTTTTTTTTACACCATAAACCTTAAAAAAGTTTTTCTATAGATAACTTCCCAAAGTTTCGAAATAATGTTGAGTGGTTAAACTTTTTTTTTCTATTTATTTGAAAAGGGCCTTTTTTTTGGGGGGTTCAAAAAATTTTACGAAAACAAAACTTTGATTAACTAAATAAAAAATATTTTTTTAAATTTAAAAAAACTTTTAAAAAAGGAAACAAAAATTTTTTATTTTTAAAATTTTTTTTAAAATTTGGGGGGCTTTTTTTTAAATTTTTTAAAAAAAAATTTTTTTAAAAAAAAAAAAAAATTTTTTTTAAAAGGTTTTTTGGGGGGAAAAAAAATAAAATTAATTTTAAAAAAATTAATTTAATTAAAAAATTATTTAAAATTTTAATAATTTTTATTAAAATTTAAAAATTATTTAATATAAAAATTTTTTTTAAAAATTTTTAAAATATAATAATTTAAAAATTTTTAAAATAATTTATATTTTAAAAATTAAAAAAAAATTTTTTAAAGGGGTTTTAAAACCATTTGCTCCATTCTTATTTTTTGAAAAGCCTGTTTGGCAATTTAATATTTATTTTAAATTATTTTATGAATTTCCTACCCAAAATGCCCAGGTTCTTTTGCGCTTAGTAACATGCACTGTACTATTTATAACCAAGAATATATTCCACTTTTCTTTTGCAAAATATTTTTTTTGCTGATAAATATTTGTATGCGATTTAAAAATATATTTAGTTCTATTTTAAAACGCCGATTTGAAATTTAATCGGATTTACTTTGTTTACTTACGTCATTTTTTTTTATTAATTTTTAACTTATTCAACAACTTATAAGAAAAATATCCAGAGTAATGGCAGATGCTGAAAATAACAACACCCTGCTTAAATCCATAATTCCATTTCTCCGACCATTGTTGTTCATTAATAGTAAAGAAACTTTAGATGATCCCATAAATAAAAGTCCAGTGGATTTATGTCCAGTGATTAAGCTGACCAAGCTCAGGATCCTTCTGAACCTATCCAACTATTTCTATAGTTATTATTTAAATATTCACGAGCTACTTTTATTCTGGATTTGGTTAAGGCAGGTTCTTTTACTTAAAAATGTAAACTTGGATGTATAAAAATTCCAGTTTTTCTTAGCTAATTTTTAATAGTTTTTCCTGTTTTTAGCAGTTTTTCGAGGTTAGAAAAAAATGTGACGTGATGGAGAAATTCTAACCCAGGAGTTGTGATCAGGGGGCAAAATTATTACAAAAAACACATGTCTCAGGAAAAGTAAACCCAACTTTTTTTTGTGTGACTGCGTAATTTTTAAAAACCTTATTTTAGAGTAGAATTTTGTGCTGTTTTGGGTGATTTTTTTATAATATGAAAGTTTACAATTTTTTTGAATTAATAATTAATTTGTTTAAGGCAAAGTGTTGATAAAGTGGCAATCTAGCCACGAAAGTTTTCTGAAAAGGGTGTCATAAACAAAACTATAATAATATAAATAAACATTATATCTTAAAGGCCTCTTCTATTTTTCTCTTTATTTTAGTAATTAAATAAATGTAGCAAGTAACAACAAAATATAAAGCAATACCCATAATTGTGTTTAGGAGTGTATAGACAGAGAATGTAGAAGATAACCTTAAAAAAGAAAATTTTTAATATGATACTGGAAAAGCGGTAACACTTAAAAACAAAAGTTCATAGTAATCTGCCTAAAAATATTCTTTTGGCGAGCAGTACGTGGTGCTTTCTAAAGTCTTTTTTTCCATTTATCCTCCAGTGACAGCGTATAAGACGTTATTTTATTCAAAATGATATATTCTATTAAAATAAAAGTAAATACACCGGGTGGTCCGCTGTTAAAATGGAAGTGATGCACAACAAGTTAATAGGTCAAACGATGCGTATTACTGTTAAATATTGACGTACAAAATTTTTGTTTTTTTTTAAGCTTAAAAAATTAAATTGGTATTGAGGGAAACACCCTTTAAGAAACACCCAGTATAGTATACTGTTTTGTGACCTTTTAAGTAAATGTTCTCAGGATACAGGGTGTAAGGGTTCCTATAGTATTTTCGATTAAGTATGTGGGCCAAGTCATATAAAAAAATAATGTAAGTACTGAAACATTTTTTTAAATTTGTTTATATAATACTTTATAATTTATAGTGGTTACAAATTAAAATAATACAATATTATTCAAAAGTCACACTGGGAAATATTTAAGAGAGTACTCTTGTCTAGAACGTGAAAAAACTCGATTTTTTTTCTTCATATTTTGATACTTTAGATATAAAAGAATATCTCCTTAAAAGAATTTCTCAAAATTTGAATTGTTTTAAATATTGTAGCAAAAGTTGTTGTTTCGGCGCAATGAAGCTAAAATCGAAAGTTCTAAGTTTCGGGCTTCAAGTTCTTCAGAAGAAAGAAGAACTGTTTGTCTTTCAAAGAGAAATTTGTAAAAAAATCCATTTGAGGTAGAAGAAGGCCCGATATATGCAGCCGAAACCGCTAATTAGAGAAAAGTAGGTAATATGATACTGTTCTTTCTGTTAAAATACTTAAAACTTTAAACGCTTTTTTTTCCGAAACTACTTGTTTAATTGATCAATTTTTTTAAAAGCTAGTATAAATTTTGTTTATACCGGGTGACAATGAAAATTGGAAACACGCTGCCGTTACATTAATTTTCAACATAAATATTTAATATTTTGGGATGTTAAATAAGGTTATCAAGCACATGTTTTGACGCATTATTTGAGTTGGTACCACTTCCGGTTTAGGCAGAAGTGGTACCAACTTATTATTTTTTAATAGAACCCTGTATATATTTTTGCACTATTCGATAGAGCTTGAAATTCCCTTTTAGTGATATATCACAAGTTGCAATTTTCTTTCAAAATGGCGGCGTAGGAACCATTTTTTAAAAATATCACTAAAAAGGTAATTTCAAGCTCTATCGAAAACAGGGTTCTATTAAAAATTTACAAGTTGGTAGAACTTCTGTCTAAACCGGAAGTAGTACCATGTCAAATAATGCGTCAAAACATGTGCTTAATAACCTCCATAACATCCCCAAATATTAAATTTCTATGTTGAAAATTAATGTAAGGGCAGGTTTTCAATTTTATTGTCACGGTGTGACATTTTCATTTTAAAATGGCGGCGCTATCAAGGAATTTGGGAATAACCTAAAATCCGCCATATTGCTTACAGGACAAAAAATATTTGAAACTGTCAAGGTAGCGATGTGATCAAAATAAAAAAAATACCACTCCAGGTTCAGTATTAAAAAATATACCTATATTATTGGCTTTCAATGAAAACGAATTTTCCATGATGTTCTGCAAGCTACTATCGGTTTAGTAACAAATTAAAATTACAGCTATTTCATAGAAACTCCCAATTGTCGCAAGAAAGTAAGAAGGCTATGAAAATTCAGGATGTTTTTAAATGGCATTTATTTGAAAAGTATAGTAGGCTGTGGAAAACAAATGAAAGTCAATTCATAGCGTAGCCATTATTATTTAGTTATTTGACGTTTGACAATCTTCGTTTCACTTAAATTTATTTTCACTTATTCCTATTCCATAATAAAAGGTAAACTACAGTATTTTTTACTATGAGTTTTACAAGAAACGAGCAAGTTGACATGCTATTAATATTCGGCGAATGCCGAAAAAAATCTAGACATGCTTGTGCGTTGTACGCTCAGCGATATCCTAATAGAAGACATCCAAGTTATTCATACTTTTTCAAGTTAGAGGCAAAGTTTAGAAATGAAGATGTCAATGGTGATGAAGAGAACTCTTTCGTAGTAAGTGAAGAAGCGGAGATAAATGTTTTGGCATATGTTCACTTTGATCCAACGGTATCTACTAGGCAACTAGAACAAGCAACAAATGTAAATCGTGAATCAGCTAGGCAGATTTTGAAGAAACATAGATTCCGCTCATATAAATATCAGGTACACCATCACTTATATGAAAATGATTTTCCCAGAAGATTGGCCTACTGTAACTGGTTTCGTGCTCAACTTCAAGAAGCCAGAAATTTTCATTATCATATTTTATGGTCTGATGAATCGCGTTTCACAAATCTTGGGTTATTTAATAAAAATAATACACGCTACTGGGCAACTGAAAATCCACGTTTGATAAGAGATGGGGCCTTTCAGGAACGTTTTGGAGTGAACGTGTGGCTCGGAGTTCTGGGAACCCGCCTATATTTTTTTTATGAACCCTTAAATGGGGGAGATTATCTCAACTTTTTGCAAAATCAAATAGAAGATTTTCTAGATGTTTTGCCCCTGGCTGACAATAGGGATGTTGTTTTTCAACAAGATGGGGCGCCCGCCCACAACAGCAGAGAAGTTACAAGATATTTAACGGATAGATTCGGGAATCGTTGGCTAGGAACAAATGGTCCTATTAGGTGGCCTGCACGGTCACCCGACTTAACTATTTTAGACTTTTTCATTTGGGGCTACTTGAAGGAGAAGGTTTATGTCACGCCTCCTATAAATCTGTTAGATTTAGAACAGCGAATAACGGCAGCAATTAACACCTTATCTGAAGATTTTTTAAACAATGGGCATACAGAAACCATAAGAAGGGTCAATAAATGCTATGAAAATAATGGAAGGCGCATTGAACTGTATTAGCTTTAATATGAAAGTTTAATAGTTCTTAGTTCTTAATTTTGTAATAATTTGTAATAATAGCTAACCCAAACTAGAATAGGCGGGCAAAATAAGTAGAATAGGGTAGAAGAGGATAATATTAATAATTTCAGTTTGTAATAATCAAAGGCAGTTTTGACAGTCTGTTAATATAAAATAGAAAATAAAAACTTTTTTTAATACTTTGCCTGAAATTGTATTTTTTTTTTATTTTGGTCACATCGCCACCTTAACAGTTTAATTTTTTTTGGCTTGTAATCAATATGGCGGATTTTAGATTATTCACAAATTCCTTGATAGCGCCGCCATTTTAAAATGAAAATGTCACACCCCTGACAATGAAAATTGGAAACACCCTGCCCTTACATTAATTTTCAACATAGAAATTTAATATTTGGGGATGTTTAAAGAGGTTATCAAGCAGATGTTTTTATGCATTATTTGACATGGTACCACTTCCGGTTTAGACAGAAGTTGTACCAACGTATTAATTTTTAACAGAACCCTGTATTCGATAGGGCTTGAAATTACCTTTTTAGTGATATTTTTAAAAAATGGTTCCTACGCCGCCATTTTAAAAACAAATGACAACTTATGGTATATCATTGAAAAGGGAATTTTCAGCTCTCCTTAATAGCATAAAAAAATATCGCACTTTCTATTTGAAGAAAATCAGAAATTGCACATATAAAAGTGACATTTGAAAGAAAAACAAAAATGCTCACAGTTTATTCAAAAAAGAAAAATTTGAACAATTTACTTAAGAACCCTTGTTAGGACAAGGTTTAATAAACATTTTATTTATTTGTTTAACAAAAGTTTCATCGATTGCGCCATATTGTCGCCATATTGGATTTTGAAAAAATAGTTCCTACGCCGCCATTTTGAAAGAAAATTGCAACTTGTGATATATCACTGAAAAGGGAATTTCAAGCTCTATCGAATAGTGCAAAAATATATACAGGGTTCTATTGAAAAATAATAAGTTGGTACCACTTCTGCCTAAACCGGAAGTGGTACCAAGTCAAATAATGCGTCAAAACATGTGCTTGATAACCTTATTTAACATCCCAAAATATTAAATATTTATGTTGAAAATTAATGTAACGGCAGCGTGTTTCCAATTTTCATTGTCACCCGGTATATCCCTCTATGGCAGGAATAAAAAAAAATCAAAAATTTCAATTTTAACTATTTTTAAAAACTCCATTTTTTATTTTTTTGATGACCAAAAGAGAGGGAATCGTGACAAGATAGACCCACTTTTTTTTCTCATCTACTTCAACAGCGTGTAAAATATGTTTTGTTTATTTTTTTTATTTTTACAATATAAATAAATGAATTACAAAAAAATTAAAAGTTAAAATAATAATTGTCCGTCAAAAAATGGTCTCTCGGGACTCTAGGCTAGAATAGCCCCCAAACAGACCTTATTATAGCTGCATAATATGCAAAATTTTGTATTTGCCATGAATATATCAATAATCACTGTTAACCCAAGAGTAAATTTAGTAATAAAATCAAATTAATTTGTTTCCTAAAATAGATTTTGGATTGCCCTTAACAACAGTCTATTAATTTTATCAAACGGATAGCAGACACTTCATCTTCCAGCATACGCTTTAATCCAACTTGTCGAAGTGTAAATTTAGGACACATATCACACATTTTAACAGGCTTACACCAGAATGGTTCTATTAAATACCACATAAATTACAAATAGTGTAGCTACAGAATATTAATCAATAGCTTTAGAGGTTTACCGTCTGGATGAAGTGGACTATAAAGTGACCAAATTTAGTGCATCGGGATCATGTAATTTAATTCTTAAAATCAGTTTGCATATAATTAAATTCTAAATTTATTTAATTATTTTAATAAAGGGATCAATTGGCTGTAAAGGCCTCAATTGCTTTAAAATAATTTACTCTGGTGATTTTCGTACTCAATAATCTATAAGAGGTAATTTTTTAAACCGATAAAACAAGGACTATATTTCTAAAACTATTTTTTTTATGCTTTTAAATACTCATTTTGACAGTGTAAGTAGTCATATTTCTAATAAATTTTCACTTGCCATTTAGTCCAGTAACTGAAGACCTTAAAGTACCCAAAGCTGTAAATAAATCTGTACAGTTTTTATTTCTGGCCCCCCAAAGTCCCAAAAATGAGTTTTCCGCGAATATCTGCCAAAATACGCGAGTTAGATAATTTGAAAAATGAAGATTTCCTCAAAATCTACAAAAACTGTTCTTATCATTTTTTTCGCAACACCAATATTTTTCGAAAAAACGGCCTTCAAAGAATCTATAACATTTCACACTGGATAGATGTGGTAGAATTCCGGAAATGGCTAAAAAATGCAGATGAGCAAAATATTGTGAAAAAAAGTTTTCCCATTCCGATGAACTTTGAATGACTAAAAAATGTACATTATTGCCCGAGTAATGGAACAATTCGTCCGCCCGCTTATAAGTAAAACCATAAAAATAGCGGCATTCAAGCGGTAGGCGACAGCTGAAATAAGAGGACTTTTGGGTCCCGTTATCTCGAAAACTAGCGATTTTTCGAAAAAAATTATAGGGAACATTTTTGTAGATTACAACGCGACCTTCATTTTTTGTAAAAAAATCTCCAATTCGCATATTTTGGCAGATATTAGCGGAAAACCCATTTTTCGGGCCTTGAGGGCCATTTTAGCTTCCACCTGTTAATGTTGACTTTTTCAAGATCCTAAGTTGCGCCACAAGGAAAAACTGTACAAATTTATATACATTTTTGTCCCTTTATTTACTGGACTAGTTATACAAATGTATTTATAAAAAAGATCACATATTTCTGCACAAAAAATTAAATAATTTACCAGTAAAGATCCATGAAATGCATTACATTGATTTTTTTTACTTTTTACACAGAAAAAGTTAAATTACAAACAACACTACCTAAGAAACACTTTATGTTAGTTTTATATTTTGATAATAAAAATATAAAATACTTTATTAAAATACCCTTAATTTTAACGCTTTGAAATAAAATTTCTGAATATGTAATACATCAAATTGTTTTTACTTACGCGTCAGCTTAATGCTAGATTTAACTGCTTTACCTGATTTTTTTATCTACGCCAATGTTTTTGGTATTTTGATAAAACCAGTAGCAGTGATCGCAAAATTATCCTGTTTTTCAAGCACCTAAAACATTTACCAGATTTAATAAAATGCAACGTATAAGTGCTCAAAACTTTTGTCTGGTCATAAACTAAACAACATAATAAAATAACATAATAAAATAAAACAATAAATAAAATAAATAATTAATATAATAAATAAACAATAAATAAAACAATAAAACAATAAAACTATAAAACAACATAACAAAACAAAAAACAAGATGAATTGCTGTAGAAGATTAACACTTCCTTAAATAAAGAGTTAACTTACACTCCTATGTATTTATTACGCACGTGCGGGAAGGAGATCAATTGCTACGACCGAGTAAAAAAATAAAAGTATTTTTAAGTCTTGCTACAAATCCGTTGTCACTCATACTCCATCACCTTTTAGTCTTCACCACATTGCTGAAATTTACTGAAAAATGAGAAATTTTAAAAATGACGAGATCTGCAAATGCAAGACTTGGTTTTTAATTTATTTTTCCTTTAAAATACGAATCCTTAGTTATTTTTTCTTTAACAAATTGCTAAAAATCATCAGTAAAATGATAAGTTTTTAGGACTGACGAGATTCTTGCTCTCTAAATCCAGCTTTTGGTACAGTATTATATACAGGCAAAAATTTAAGGGACAAATGGGTCTATTGTGGCTTACACCTTTTTATATTTCTTCCACCAGGTCTTTCACCTTCCCCGGCAACAAGGTGTCATTGCCGAGGATTGCGAATCTTAGTCGTTCCATTGCTGGGCACGAACATAGTATGTGTTCTGCCGATTCATCCCCTTCCATGCACATGCGCACTACTACTTGTATAAGTAATATCAAACTAAAAGTTGCACAAACATTTGGGTTAAAACTAAAAATTTTAAAACTTTGTTAGTACTTATACAAAAAAAAATGCAGTTTTGTAGTGTAATACTCTTTGTAAAAATAATAATACATGATTAATCTCACTTCACTCATTTAAATCAGTAAAAAAAATTAAAATGGGCTTTGCTTTTTTTATTTTTACAAAAACTTAGACGATAAAAAGGTTTAATTTTAAATGTATTTGAATATAAAGAAATTAACAATTGTTGTGTTACCACTGTGGATAAATATTGAAGGTTTCATATTTGTTTTAATGTTTAAAAACGTTTAAGCTTCGGCTCGTATGATAAATTTTTATATTTTTGAAGTTAATCCACATCTAAATTTAAATTTAAGAGTGCACATAAAATGTTTTCTATTAAAAAATTATATTTAAGACGATTAAAAATAATTTTCAACACAAGCAGCTTGCTTTAAGTCCTTAGTTCTTTAAGTAAAATTTAAAATTAAATTTTTAACTGTTTTATACCCGACAAAATGTATTAATGTAAATTAAAAGTTTGTTATCTTATGTTTTTTTTTCATTTTTTGCGTATTTCTACATCCAAAAAATAGAGTTTTTAAAAAATTTAATATATTATTTATTTTTTCTTATTTTATGATATTTTAATAAATTTTTAGTGTTTTACAAATAAAAAGTAATAATAAATTAAAAATATTATATATATTAGGTGTATTAAAACATTTTGATCTCTTTGGGTAGTATTCCAGTTGATAATACAGAAAGAACAACAATAATGTGGCTAGGCAAAGAATAATAATTTCATTGGATCGGAATACCTGATGTAACTTTAATCAATTAAGAGACATATTAGGTCAATAATTTTCCAATTTTATGTTTATTTTTTATAATTTTTTAAGCATAAATCGATCTTAAGACATGCTAAATATACTCCAAAGCTATTTGCTATGATTTAACCACCACCTTAACTTATAAAAAAACACTTCTACATTTACCTTTAACTGCTAAACAGATTTAAAAGACTTTTAGTAACCATATTAAATAACACATGCCCACAAAAAAAGTGGTGTGTGCTGGGTATCGGACTAAGATTTTCTGGCGTATTTTTTTTCGCTGAATACGAATCTGAAGTCAAAATTGTGGATCAAACAGCAAAAAATCAAGAAAACCCCCAAAAACCGACAACGGTACATTTGCCGGCAGAAACCTGCTACCACGAAATGTTTGCACTATAACTATATAAACTATAAAAGATAAAAAAAAATCAAAAACTAAAAAAGGTAGCTTTAAAAATTATCTATAAAAAAGTTAAATAAACTTTTTTGATTAGATAAATAATAAAGGAGATATAAATAAATATATAATTTTAACAAAAATTTCAGTTCAAAATGGGATTTTTTTAAGGTGATTTTAGAGTTTTTTTAATCCCAAAGCACTCAAAATTTGCAGAAAAAAAAACAAAAATGAAAAAATAATGATTTTTTAGAGGTATACCTTGAAAAAATCCTGGAATTTTTTTTTTGCTTCTATTCATGTCAAAAAAAATAATAAGAATTTTTTAAATCTTACCACCTTTTTGGCATCCTGTATTTTGCTTTTCTAAATATAACCGCCACTTTCTTAAGGCCTCTTTGCCACCTAATTAATTAGTAACATTTTCTTAGCTAAGTTTTTCATACATAATTAAGGAGGTTTTGAAAATCGCTTCAAGTATACACGTTAATGTTTGTTAAGACTCGTAGGGGTTACGTAGAATTTGGTAATTAGCACCTTTCTAGGGATAATACTATAGCCATTTAGATAATTACTTAATTAAGGAAAGATAAATTACTTAGTTAATTTGCTTAGGTTTAATGTATTCGGTATTTTCATGCAAGATAATACATTGAAAATAAACGAAAATAAAATACATAACAAATAAAAGAAAGTTAAAATCTAAAGTGTGGGCAAAAAACATTTTACTACTATAAAAAAATTGTCAGCTTTACTGTCTAATAATGTTTTTTTTTTTAATTAGAAACTACGTACAAAATTTAAAATATCCGGACAGTTTTATGGAATCAATAAAATTCAATTTTTTAATTTTATTGTTTTGAAGTATAATATTTTTATAATATTTTTATGAAAGCTCATAAAGGCTTTATATGGAGCCTCAGTACCAGTTGTTTAGACCCTTTTAACCCCTTGTTCCCTTTAACGCTATCCAAGTACCAAACCATGCAGATAATGCTTTCCACGGCACCTTTAGGACAACGTTCCAGTAATAATATATCTGGATAATGCCATCCAGCTTAACTTATTTTATTTAATGGGGAGTGGTGATACGGCGCATGCCGTTGTAATAAACGTATTTTGGTAAATATGGCACTTAGTCACAAAGCTTTCTGTCTTAACTTGTAAGTGTTAAAATAAATAATTACCTAGTCGACGACGTGACAATAATACAACACCGCTTCACAGTGACATATGTCATAATATCATCTATCAAACATCTATGAGAATAAATACCTGTCAAAATTATATTTATTAAAAATATATTTTTTAAGCATTTTTTTTTGTTTTTACGTTTAAAATCTTATTTTAACCAATTTTTGTACCCAATTTGGTTTGATTTTTTTATCATATTTTTTAACCTAAACGTTTTTTTCTTAATAAAATTTGTTTAAATTTAGATCTTTTTTTTGTTATGCCAAATTTGGTTTAAATCGGAAACTGGCTTTTTAATATTATTTTTTTTCTATATTTGATCCTTTAACAAAACGGTATTAAAGAACAGTCCTGACTTACAATTACACAATTTGTTAGAATTCAAAACTTGTTCAACTAATTTAATCTATCAAACTTAATTTGATTCGGCTAAACCGTTTTTTTTAAACATGTTTTTTTTTATATTTAACCCTTGAATTTGTTATTTTACCCCAACAATTTAAGTACTAATTCTTTTTACCTTAAACTTCGTAGTTCTATCGTAAGATAAAAAAATGATCACAGTGTGACTTGTACATTCACAAGGACATTATTTTTTTTTCAAATGTTTTTTGTGATTTGGGAGCCCTAAAGTATATGCTCACATAAAAGGCATAAAGAGTAACCTTAAAAATAGCTTATTTTTGCCTCTTTTTAAGCATTTTGTAATGACCAGAGAAAAAAAGAGGTAAAAATTTCTTACAGTTACCAAATTCCTTGTCATTTAAAATCAATATTTTTTTAATTACCCCCATTTTAGAATCTAATGGTATTACCCTTTTTACGTTTAAAAAGTGTATTATGATCTTAAAATATTTTGGTGCTCATAGTAAAATATTGGTAATCCACTTTATCTTTTACAAACTTTGAAAGATAATATTTAAATCATCCTGTATATTAAGTTGTTAATCAATAACACTATTATTTAGAAATAAACGATAAAGCTAAGAAAGTCAATTTTTTAAAGACATAAAATATTTATGCTTTTTAAGTAAGTATTTTAAAAATAAAATATGCCTTAGATATCATTGGCTTAAAATTTAAGCGATAAATATTATTTTTACTCTGAATACAGCTCTTGACAACTTGGTTTATTTTTAGCAGAACTCTCATTTACTGATAATTGCTGCAGTTCTCTCGGTCCATTTCAGGGTATTGATATAATCTAATTTTGGAGTTAACTGGATTTACTAGTTTTCCTGAAAATTAGATAAATAGCGATAATAGTAATGCTACGTATTGATTTAAAATATTATTAATGTTTTTTAAGAATTTTTAATAAATATCTTTTAAAATATATTTTACACATTTTTTGACCTTTGAACAGTCCACAAAGGCCTAAAGCTTAACAAGTAAGAGAGGTGAGAAATTTTTTTTGCAGACAGAACGTTTTATAGCCTAAACAATATCTACGGATTAAGGAACAAATAAAGTAAAAGGTTCAGTGCCTGTTCAGTTAAAATATAAAAGGAAGAATAAAAGTGGCAATTCGTGTTTTTTTATTAGAAGCCTCTAGGGTAGAAATATTACACAGGTCCACGAAAATAAAGTGGTGTGTGCTAGGTGTCGGACTAAGATTTTCTGGCGTATTTTTTTCCCTAAACACGAAGTTATAGTCAAAATTGGGGGTCAAATAGAAAAAAATCGAAAACCGACACGGTAAATTTACCGGCAAAAACCTGTTACCGGAATATTTGGATTACAACTATATTAACTATAAAAGATACAAAAAATTTCATAAAACAAAAAAGAGAGCCTTTTAAATTGTTTATATAAAAAGTTATATAAACATTTTTGATTTGATAAATAATAAAGAAAAATAAACAAAAATGTAATTTTAACAAAAAATTAAGTCCAAAATAGGAAAAAAATATTGATGTGATTTCGGAAAGTTATTTTTAAAAAATAATTTATTTTATTTATTTAAATTCCAAATCTTTAAAAATTTACAAACAAAAAATCTAAAGTAAAAAAATAATTTTTTTTTTTCTAGAGGTATACTTTAAAAATCCTGAAAATTCGGTTTTTTGATTATGGCTTAAAAAAATATTGCATTTAGATAAAAAAGTTATTAAACTTAAATTAAAGGCTTTAAAAAAATGTATAGTTTATGCTTTATAAAGTTTTGTTTCCTTTATAGTTTTTAAAATATTGACGTTTTAAATAAAATAAGTCATCAGAAATTACGCCTTTTCTCCATTTTTTGCTGTTTGACCCCCAATTTTAACTTCAGATTTGTGTTCAGCAAAAAAAATACGCCAGAAAATTGTCGGACAAGAACTTTCAGCACTTACAACTTTTTTTGGTGGGCCTGCGTTATTGGTTTATTCAAGGCTTTGCCTAAAGATACCTATAGAATATAAAAGCGACAGGTATTTTTTAGCGCGTCGGTGAGCAAGAGAAGCAAGCTTTCTTATAAGGGGGTCAATAGTAAAAAAAACAAAATATTTTAAATTGGGGGTAATTTAAGCAGCAAAAAAATTATCTTTAGTTTAAAAATACCATAGAAACATAAACAATTAGGTCATAGCATGTCATATGTCACTTTTACCGAACATATTCACAGATTGTTTTAAATTAAGTAATTACATAAACTGTTAATAAAACACCCACGTTGGGTTAATACTTAGGCTTTAAACATTTATAAACTGTTCCAAAATTAAAAAAAACTCGACAATCAACCCTTTATAAAATACTTAATTAGACAAGCACCTTGCACATCCCTACATGTAATACTGCATATGTTTGGTGCGTCATTAATTTCATTTGACGTTATATTGATACTAATTTAACTTTCAAATACTCAAAAGATGCACATGAAACGTTTATAGATAAGATTTTGTAGTATTGACAGGGGCGATAAAAATTATTCTTAATTTTTTTGAGTTATTCGGGTTGAGGTACAATATAAAACACTAAAAAAACCTTCTTTTTAAAATTCCAATGATATTTACCGTGATTCACCCTAAATTAACATACAAAATTAAATTGATGTTTAATTTAAATTACAACGACCTAAAATAACACACTATTTATTTTTTTATAATTTAATTTTCCAGGCCAAATTTTAATAAAGCTCTTCACCGATTTTCCCTACGTCGTGATAGCTATTTTATTGCATTACCTGAAACACGGGAAGGGTGAGTTGATTATGGTAATTTAAAGGTACATGGGAAAAGGGATCTAAAATTTTAATTTTGGTATAGCTCACGGCGTAATATTTTTAGCGGGATGAATAATTAAATTTGTAAATGTATCACTTTACACTACGTATTTATATGCAGCCAACAACACATTACTTATTACAAATTGGGTATGAATATTTTAACTTTTTTGGTACCCTTAAAACAAAACGAAAGTACTTAAACAAATTTTAGGTTGACTTAAAATATATTTAAAGATGTCAGTAATAATTTTATTAAATTTCTTTTATCTTTTCATGATATTTTCTTTGACAGTAAATTATTTCTTTAAAACAATAATATGCAAGTCATATATTTTTAAATTGTGCTATTTTTTATGCCCAGGTTCCCCAATTTTCATCGATTGGTTTAAGCCAATATTTGTATTTGGATAATGCTTTTTATAGGTAACTTAGTATGTCAGCAAAAGTTATAGTTTAGGTATTTTTTTCTAAATTATTTTATGATATTTTAATATTGTAATAATAATACTATTATACTGATGGAAAACCAACTTAATTATGAAGGGAAAATTTATTCGTTTTGTAAAAAGTTTGGTTGTTTCAAAGCTGAAAATCTTCTAGATAACAAACTGTTGGTATTAGGTTTTTTAGATTGTAGTTAATTTTAATAATTAACAGAAACTGGTTACTTTAGATAGAATGCATAAAAATATTAAATTGAGAGTATTACTATTGATGTACGGTATGTCAAAAACAAAAACACATTTTTAATATTTTTATACTTTCCACATTATAAAAACAATTAAAAAATAATCGTTAAAAATACTAGGAACTTGTTTATTCTTCTGTCAGTGGTGCTGTTAGTAGACAATATTTTTGAAGAGGCAAGCATTTAAGCACAAAGGATCCTAGCAAACGGCGTTAGTTCCTATTTATCTGATATTAGATGTTACAACTTCTGCCACAAAACACCTACTAAGATGTTAAGGAAAAATCTGACTGGGTTAAAATAGGCAAAGCTTTAATTTAGTTTTGATGTCAATAACACAATTGGTTTTGGAGATTTCTAATAACCCTTATAATTCTAGTAAAGTCTACACAAAATCGTGGTAGGAGCAGGCAAACTGTAAAAAAGTCATCCATATATAATTTTCTTGAAGTATTCCGATGTTTAAAAAATTATTTAATGATATTATTTGGTAAATACGTTTCATATTGTTTAAGTAACTTGCTAGATTTGCAAGAAAAGCTTTATTTATTTAAACTTGTTAATTACTAAAAAGGAACCACAAACAACACCTTAAAAATTAATACAAAACCATTACCGCTTTGCTGACTGCACCAAAATTAGGACTAAATGTAAACATTCGCTAAAACATAAACAATAATAAAATTTAAATTGGGTACCTAAATTTTGCTTTAAAAAAAATAAAACAAATTTATCAACATTCTTGTTTTTAAAATAATTGTTGTATCTGCCACAACAAATTAGTCATTTGTGACATTACGAGATAAATTAACTAAAGTCCCTAGAATTTACTAACAAATAAAAACATATTTTAGAAGGTTAGTTATTCTTTAATCAGTAAAACACCCTTTTGCAAAACCCATTTTATCATACGGTCTACTTGAAAGGGATGGCTTGATTATAGCAATTACAACCTAATTCAAGGGAGTGTAAGATTTTCATTTTCGTCTTCCTCCAGGCTGTGAAATTGACGTCATAAATGTCTACACTTACGGCTAATAAAATTTGCATGACTGACTAAATGAACTATTAAAATAAATTAAGGTTGTAGGGTAGTAATAATAAATAAATTTAAAGAATAGCAATGGAAAAACTAAGAATTGTTTATAAAGCCACAAATTAAAGCCAGTGAATATAGATGCGAGCATTGGTAACAGAATCTGGCTTTATCAGTTTCTTTTCAGTGAGGCTAAGGTACCAGTGGTTTAGTACGCAGGCCAGTATACGTAAAGGACTGCTCGTTTTTGTGCATTGTAAGTCTTTTTCTGCTTAAGTGGTTATAGGTGGGTAATATGTTAAGGGCATTCGTTAGTGAGGTACTTTTGTACAGATGTATCTAAGTTATTTGAAAATTTATGTGGTTTGTCTAAATAAATCTTTTTTGCTGTGTTTAGTTGATTTACAAATGTAATTACCTTCATGGTGCAACAAGGAACGGTTCAGAAAAGGTGTTATTTAGAATGACAAAGGATGGTTTAAGATAGACCGACGTTTCATTATTATGGTTAGACCCACTTAATAGCAAATAATAAAAAAGATCGAAAAATGCTATTTTTTATAAAATAGTCTTTATTCTCTTATTTATTTGAATCAGTCAGAAAATTAAAAATTTAACATCTTTTAGTACAAAGCATTATTTACCCTATTTATAAAAGTTTGGGGTTAATGATATTTGGTTCTACCTGTTTAGAATGTTCATCTTAAAATAAAAAAAAAACGTTTAGTACTTTTTATTTACGTTAAAAAATATTTAATAAATTTTTTCAAACTTACGACGCGTCTTTGCTTTTTTTCGATATATTTATCAAGTAATAAAAAAAATATATATCTCTTTAAGCGCCCGTTGGTAGATGGGTGATAAAATATAAGCTTTATCATGTATTAAAGTACTTTTGTTTATATTGCCTTAGTTTATAAATAAAAGTGACCTGTCGTATACTAATAAATGGTGACGCAATTGAACTCTTGACAGAACTTAGAAGACCGTTATTGTTTTAAATTTATTTATAAGGCAAATCTAAAAGCAATGCAAACGATAATAAAGTGATAAAAATGCAATTAAATAATAGGCCACATTTATGTCCATAGAGCAAACATATCTTGCTCTAACTATCAACAGACGTACGCCTAATTATAATTTTCAAAGAAAGGAAGAAAACCTTTTGACATACATTTGTTATAATATTTTTAAAACAATCTTAATTTTTTGCATGTCTTTAGCTATATTTCTAACTGTGGTTATGTCTAGGTACCTTGTCTAAACAATAAGGTAACATCTTTTTACTAAAAATAAATCATGCTGGAAGAGCAATCTCTTCCAGGCATCAATATGAGCAATTAATTTAGATAAGTCTTGATGAAAAAAAATAAATAAAAATTAACCTTTCTGAGAGTAATTATTCCAAAATGTTGATGGTTCGTGCAGTCTTTAAAAAGTTCTAATCATGATTTTTAAGATATATCTTAATAAATAATTTAATTAAATTTTAACAAATAAACCTTTTTATTGTATTGTTACGTAAATGGCAAACTTGTCTAAAAACCCCACAACGTTGCAATTAATAATACGCAATGGATTTTTTTTATAGTAGACGCCTTGAATTTGTACATGGACATAATATTACATTAAAATATATGTTAAAATATATTAATTTTAACAGATACATGTGTCATTTTAGTAAGTCTGCATGCCTTTTTAACGCAAAACACAAAAGGTTGTCAAATTAAAGGTAATTTAAACTTATTTCTTTGAAAATTTCCATATGATAACCTTATCAAAAACGCTTTATATTGTTTTTGAAAGTCACCTCCCGAACAGCTATTCTTTAGTAACGGTACATATGGTAGAATTTATTTAAGGAAAAAGCAGTTTTTACCATTGTACGAATAATTCATATTCGTCTACGACATATCTGTAAAAGGCCCCCAACAACAATTTAATGAATATTCCTGTTGTAACCTTTAGAAGATAACACAAAGGAAAATATATTTACCTAAGTGTAGGGTGTTTATTTGCGCGCCTTTCTATGTTTTAATTTATTACGTGCTTTCTCTGTTTCTATTTAGATTTCAAGAGAACTCTCGCTTGTAATGGAGACAAACGATTAAATATTCTCAAATGATGTATTCTTTGTTTAAAATACTTAGGTACCTTGTTTATTTACCAAAAAAATCGGTTTCGTACGTGTGCCCATAGGTATGTTATACAGATAAAAATAAATGATATTTATTTAGTATAAGTACGAGTTGGCCTGCTATAGATAAAACTCTTTAATACAGTGTAAAAAGTCCGCATCTTTTAAGATTTTGTTTATGAATGGTTTTATTCGAAATTTAACTTTGACATCAGTTTCTGCCTCGATTGAGTTAAAAAATAACCAAAAAATTTTAGTCACGTGATTCGCATTATCTTTCAATGAAAGATTTTGGTTTATTGTCCCTAATATAGAGGGTTATTTAAAATTAGCGATTTTTTTTTTGGTTATTTCCACAAGATATTTTGTGACATATTAAGAGGTACATAGTTTTAAAATCTGCACATTGTTTTGGCAATTTTTTAACAGAGGTATAATGAAATTAAGCTACCCATAACTAAAATAATTTTTGTGTACACCTACAGGGTGAAGTATCTAAGAGGTTTCATTCACCATGTCTCCTGGATTTAGCTATATTTTTAGGATAAGCCGTACCTAACAATAAAAACAAAGTTTTCATTGTTAAGTTCATTTTTTCAAATATTTAACCAAATTTTTACTCTATTCAATTTTACATCGAAAATGTAAAAGCCATTATACGTTAATAATTGCTGGTTTTTGAGATAATTAAGTAACTAATAAAATAACTAAATGATATGGCACACATAACATGGGATTTTGACTCTCCAACGATTTTTTTATTGAGTATGCTGTTCTTTAGGTCAGTAGAAAAATATTTTAAATGGCACATTTCTGTGCAGGCCTACAAGGCCGAAGAAAATCACTGAAAAGTTAAGGGTTCGGTGTTTCTTAATACTAATTTAAATGCCTAAAAAGTCCGACCCATCATCTTAATCTAACAAAAAAATTATTTACATACTTGCTTAAAGTTAAAAATGTGATTTGCTATTCAACACATACAGGGTCGAAGAAATAAACATGTCCATGCCAAGTAATATGTTAATTTTATAATATATTTGTATATATCTTCAGAATTTTCACTTTTCTGCTAGTGCTCCAAGTCAAAAAAGCAAGCTAGTTTTGCTTTTTTGAAATTTTAAGCTAATTATCATATAAATTAATTAAATAGTTTAATGAACATTATTAAATTAAATTAAAATCGCGGCAAAACAATTTTAAAATGACTTATTCTATAAATATAAGTAAATCCAGGAGATGTAGTGAATGAAACCTCCTAGATGCTTTACCCTGTAGGTGTTCACGAAAATTATTTTGGTTATGAGAGGCTTAATTTTATTACACCTCCGTTAAAAAATTGCCAGAAAAGTGTGCAGATTTTAAAACTATATACCTTTTTATATGTCACAAAATATCTTATGAAAACAAACCAGAAAAAATCTAAATATCCCTGTATATTTGGGACAATAAACCAAAATACTTTAACTTAATAAACTGTCAGAAATGTATAAATTCTGAAAATATACAGGTATATCGCGATATTAACATTTTACTTGACATAATCTATATTCTTATTACAATACTGGACCACCCTGTATGTGTTAAATGTTAAATCAAAATGTTTTAACTCTAAACAAATATATCAAATAATATTCATTTTGGATTTAGACGAAATTTGACTCTCTTTATGCGTTTATATTGGAATTAATAAACAGTTAAGCTTAAAAGTGATTTTTTTGGGCCACTCTATTGGCTTGCATAAAAATGTTCCATTTAAAAGATGTTCCTATTGATCTAAGAAACAACATACTCAATTTAAAAAAATGTTTGAGAGCCAGAATGCCATGTTATGTGTGCCATGTTCTTTACCCTGTCTTTAAAACGAAACCTTTAATTTATTTGGTATTTAAAATTTATTTGCTAGAATTATTGATTTGTTTCAAGTTTATTTAAAAAAATAGCAAAAAACAAAAAAATTAAAACAAAATGTTAAAAAATATTGAAACAAATCGTTTGTTTAAATTAACTAATAATTGCAGTTAGAGAGAGCACGGTGATACTTAAGTGACTTTATCTATCTTAGTAATTTGTTTTAGCATCTTACGAAAATACCAATAAATTAAATATATTTTGCAGTTAAGGATTAAAAAATAAAAAGTAT
>JAHBCN010014116.1:0-23271 GCA_019359885.1 Listronotus oregonensis
CCTCGCTCGACCAGTCGGTGCGCGTGGCATCGAGCACGGAGCAGTCGAGCAGGTATAACAGTCAGCTCGGTAACAAGATTTTTTTTTTTTCCCTTTTTTTTAAAAAAAAGGCCATATATAAAAATTTTTTTAGAAGTATTAGCTGATTAATTAGTTAGTTATTTAAATTAAATGATAACTGTCTTAAATATTTTTTTCGCTTATCCTTAAATGTATTCTTCTCGAAACCACTTTATTCAATTTGCATAACCTCTAGCTCCTACAGTTTATAATCAGTCGTTATCGAACTCGGCACACAATTTATTTGTATAAACCCCTTTATGTATACCTTAATCCTATAAAATTTTTTTTATTTTTACTATTTTTTATCAAAAGAAAGAACAAAATTACAAAAAAAAAATCGCCCCAAATTTTTCCACATTCCTAAAAAACTTTTTTTATTTTTAGTTTTTATGGAGAGTAATAGAGATACATTAAAAAAAAAAAAATTAAAAAAATTGATTTCAAATGAAAATTTTGACCTCCAAAAAAAAACCCCCAAATTGCCTAGCCGGATACCTAGTCATAGCAGCACATATCTATGTTATTTTTATGGAACATATTAAAAATTTTAAAAATTGCGTTGTTGAATTATAAAATTACAAAAAAATCACTAACACACCACTCTCCCCTATTTCCATCCTTAAGTGCTGGGATTTAGCCGAATATTTTTTGTTGGTTTCCCCGAATGATATTTGCTTTTAAAAATTTATCAAATTAAGTTTTTAATAGAGTTACAAAAACAAAGCTCGAGTGATTTTGTAAAACCTCAAATTCTAGGCAAACAAAAAAATCGGTAAGACAATTTCGAAAATAAAATAATAAGACTGTTCTTGACAAATTTACCAACAGTATAAAAAAACAGACGTTACTGAGGTAACGATTGACAAACCGATTCACAGCCCCCTAAAATTATTGTTTTTTTTGTTAGTTACTTTTTCCCCATTTTTTATTTTTATCTAAAAGCAAATTTCCTTTTTTATTGTCGTCATAATACTATATGATATTATGAGTAATAGTAACCTTTTTTAATAAACAGGTCAATAAACTAATAAACAATTGGGAGAGACGGTAGATAGGCGCCCTCTATTAGCAACATTAAAAGTATGAAAAAATTTTAAAAATTTTCCCCCCAAAAAACCCCCCCAAATCCCCAATTTTGGAACCGCTATGTCATTTAGTTAAAAAAGTTATTAAAAAAAAAACGAAAACAAAAAAAAGGGGTTTAATACCATGTATAAGATAAAATTTTTTTGGATAAGACAAGTTTACGTTAATGGCATTATTTCGCCCAAAAAGGAATCTGCGCTGTTGCTCTGTGTCCCATTTTTTTTGGAACACCGTGTATATATATATATATATATATATATATATATATATATATATATATATATATATATATATATATATATATATATATATATATATATATATATATTATATATATATTTTTTAATATATATATATATATATATATATATATATATATATATATATATATATATATATATATATATATATATATATATATATATATATATATATATATATATATATATATATATATATATATATATATATATATATATATATATACAGTCGGCAAAAAAAGGTTGGAATTAAAATTCATTTAAAATTCAAGGGTACGTTTAACTGAAAAACGCTCGGACACGTCGATTTTTTTTTTTAGCTCCCCGGTTTTTTTTTAATATAAATTTATGTATAAAAAGGGGGGGCCCCCAAAAATAAGTTACGGTCATTAACTTAATTTTTTTAAATGTAAACACTTATTTTTATTTTAGATTTAGGTTCACATCAAATTCTAAGTACATTTCATGTATCATGCCCTATACCTAAACTCGACCGTTGACGATTGAACACAAAAAAAGGCTTTTTTTGGAAGATTTTTTTTTATATCAAGCAAACCTATCAGTTATTGTTTGCTTATTTACTTTTTTGGTTTTGTTTTTTTGATTGTTAACTTGTCACAATTTGTTTCCCCTCAAATAATTTTGTGTGAATTTAGTGTGATTTAGATGCCTAAGCAAAGTTTTCCCCTTTTTTTAAGTTTATAAAAAAATAAATTTAAAATTTCAAAAAATGGTACGTCTTAGTGAGCGGGGCGAAAAGGGGAAAATTTTTATGATGATTGGTTATGGAAACGGGGTGCGCACTCAGATGGACGTCTGTAAAAATTTTTAATGCCAAGTTCCCCCTGGGGCCCCGTTTATCTCAAAATACTGCCCCGTAAAATAGAAAAGAAATATCGGGATTTGGGGCATGTCAGGGATAATTATACAAAGGGTGGGTTTAAGTTTTCAGAAGAGAAGCAGCTAAATGTTTTGTTTTGGGGGTTGAAGAAGATTGCCATAAAGCCTCGCAATTTGCGTTAGAAAATCAATTTCCCCGACATCCGTCGTTAAATATTTGGGGATAAAAAAATGGCACCCTTAAAAAAGCCCCAAATTTGGGTTTATGAACTAAATGAAGATGACCCAGATGGCGTTTAGAATTTTGTGAACTTATGGACTTGTGCCATGATAATCCACATTTTTTTAAAAAAATTGTATTTTCTGATGAGGCAACGTTTTGTCTTTGGTAGTGAAACCGGCCCCAAAATGCCGATTTGGGGTACTGAAAATCCGCACTGGATGATGGAGTGCCACAGCCAAAAACCCTCAAAAAAAAAATGTTTGGGCTCGGGTGATTGAAAAAAAGGGGGTTTAGGGCCCTTTTTCTTTGAAGGAAACTTGAATGGTGAGAGATATTTAGGTTTTGAAAAAAATTTGGTTCCATGCCTTCCATTTCCGATCCCGGAACCCCCGGTATCCCCATAATTCCTTATGGTAAAAAGCAAGATGGGCTCCAGCCCATTACACTCGTCCCGTGCGCCAGTACCTGGATACCCCCTTTTTCCCCGGACGTTGGATTGGTCGGAGGGGGGGAATTGAATGGCCGGCCAGATCGCCGGATTTGACCCCCCTTTGATTTTTTTTTTTTTGGGGGTATCTTAAAACCAAAGTTTATGTTAATCGGCCAAACAATATCGAAAAAAATTTAAAAAATTTGAATAACGGACGAAATAAGATTGATAGAACCTTCTGTTATCGATAACGTTTTACAAGAATTTCAGCATCGACTGGGGGAAATTCCAAGAGGTTCGTGGCGGCCCCAACACTTAATAAAAAATTAATTAAAAATTTTTTTTTACTCTTGTTTCATGAAATAAATATTCCAAAAACAGCCTTTTTTGTGTTCAATCGTCAACGGTCGAGTTTTTGGTTTTTGGGCATGATACATGAAATGTACTTAGAATTTGATGTAGAACCTAAATCTAAAATAAAAAATAGGTGTTTACATTTAAAAAAAAATTTAATTAATGACCCCAACTTATTTATTATAAATTTATATTAAAAAAACCGACAGCTAAAAATCGACGTGTCCGAGCGTTTTTTTGATAAACGTACCCTTTTAATTTTTTAAAGAATTTATTCCAACCTTTACGTTCGCACTGTATATATATATATATATATATATATATATATATATATATATATATATATATATATATATATATATATATATATATATATATATATATATATATATATATATATATATATATATATATATATATATATATATATATATATATATATATAAAAGAAATTATTAAAATATCCAAAGGTTATTTTTTTGAGATCTGGTTTGGTTTACACTGTCAGAATTTATTTGAAAAATACCTATTCAAATGTGATATTTAAAAAAACAAACTTAAAGGTATACCTACAGGAAACTTTTCAGTGAAATGCAAATTTAAAAAAAAAAAAAATAATTACTATCTAAACCTAATAAAAACCAATATCCTTAAAGATATGATAATTTAAAACAATTTTCTTAAGTAGCATTTTGTTGAAAACTTTGAAATAAGGGTACTTTATTCTTGTAAAAAAAATTGAATGTTTAATTTTTGGGACACCCTGTATACAGTTGTAATTTTCTTTCATCGACAATTATAGTTTCTTGGCAAGCAATTATTTTTGGAATAATTTTTCTTCGAAAAATGAAATTTTTGGTCCGTTTGCCGTCTTGTCTACCCCATCGCCGGACTTACTGTATTCATTCAGAATCCGCATCCTAAATTTTATTATAATTGTATTAAATTTAAAATTTAAATAAAACATTTTTTTCTTTAAAAAAAAATAACTTTTTTCTTGTTTGACTTATTTAATAAAGTAAAATTTTCCTATAAGAAGCAAACATCCCACAAATATTGATAGCCAATAAATAAAAGTTATTAAAGTATAAAGACTTTTAAAGTGCAATTTTAAACAAGTACCCCTTTAAGACGATAAATTTATTAAAAACAGTTAATCTTTTCAAACTTATAAACTATGTTTAATTAACTTCTCTTTAATTTGTTCACTTCTTTAACTTTACCTTATAAAGTTATTGAATTAGGAAAGAACTTTCTAAATTTACTGGCGAAGGTAATTTTTAATTTAATTAATATCTTTTGAAACTATTTTTAACTGACTCAATTGAAAATTGTATACGAACTTCGCGTTGCGGTTGGGAATGTATTGATTTTAATTTTGTTAATGTTGAAAAAGTTAAATTTGTTGATTTTTAAAAATTAACCATAAATATGCCACATTATATTCTGAAATTTTATGTGTGAATTACAAATCATTAAAGTTGTTATTTTGATGACGTACGTAAAGAAACTTATAAGGCGCATACTTTTCCATTTTCTTAATAACATTTAAGTACCATTATAGGCGCTGCAAGTTCAGAAGAATAAGTAAATAATTATTTGTTTTCTAAATATGTCGTTTTCTGTTTTATGTGACTTTTTATTTTAATTATATTCTCTAAACTTATAATATTAACAAAATATGTCAAAATACAAAATAATACCGATGGGTATATAAAAACTATTATTTTTTTTTCACATGGACAAATTCTAAAAAAAAACTAAAAAGCAAAAAATGGCCTTAGATTTTTTAATCAACAACGTTTTTTTGCTATAGGACTTTGTTTTTTACTAAAATATAACAACGGATGTTTTTAATTATTATTCCCAAGGTAAGAATATATCATTTAAGATACTTTTTAACAATGTCCAGCAATTATTATTAGGCAACATCACCCTCCATTGGCGTTAATATTATTGCTTCATGGAAGAAATGTCTAAAATGTGTAAAAACGTTCCTTAGGTTCGTCACTTGCAGCCCCAAATTTTCAAAACAGAAATCGAGATAAGGATCCAAAAAGTAAATTTCAGGAGAAATGTTACATCCTATTTCGTTATATGCATTACGAACTCAATATCTTTGTAAGGGGTCAGACCTCACATTTCTAAGAAAATTTGCAATAACTGATTTAAAGACACCACAAGCTCGTAATTCCGTTTCATTCGGCAGCTTAGAAAATATTTTATTTTTTATTATTTTTTTCATTTGTGAACATACACATATACCTTCTTTATTTTTTGCTTTATTAAGTCTTAAAAATATTTGTTCCAGATACATGAAACCTTTATCATTTTAATGGGTAATTGTAACAAAATTGATCATTAATCCCAACTTATGATACAAAACTAAAAATAATACAATTTTTGGATAAAAGTCTGGATCATTCGTAACATTTTTAATGTTGGGGTTAGTATCTGACGTAGTTGCCACTCCTTCGAAGAGAATACGTTATAAAAATTTAAATATTGAAAATTAAATAGATCATCTCATGTCTTAAATTTAATTTCGGAGTACTAAAATATATAAGATATCACTGAAAATTGCCGTGTCACATTTTATGTGTTTATCGGGATAAATTAAATAAATTATAGTTTAAAAAAACTAAAAAAACATGCTCATATAACAAATCGAACTAAACGTAAAAAATAATTAAGAGTTTGTGTTACAGTGAGTACGTCCAATAAGCAGTTGATTGATTGATTGATTGATAATCTAAATACACAAGTTGGGGTTTTTGTCCCCTCGAACTGCACCCTCGGGCTTTTGTATCTCTTGTGTATTTGTTTCATTAAAAAGGTTTGACACCTTAGACAGGTGTAGTACCCTTTTACTGTTTTTTCTTCTCCAGCCTCCTGGTGGTTAGTGTCCACCATGGGGTTTTTGATTTGTTCTCCAGTATGTAAGTGCAGGGCACTCATATATGATGGAGAGGCTGTCTTTTCCCTCTTCGTCACATAGTCTGCAAATGAGTTCTTCTCTATATGCCCATTTGTGCAAATGTTTTCTTTAGTGCAGTTGTCCGTAAAATATTTGTTCCTTGTAATGCTTTTCGATGGTGATTCCAACATTGATTTATGATTTGTCCTTTAATGTGGTTCCAGTATGACTGATGTTGTGTTTGAATCCACCGAGTCATGTAAAGCCATGAACCGAGGCTTTTGGTATTTCAAAAACAGGTTAGGACCCACAAACATTGCTGCGGGCCTCGCCTGGCCAGGAGTGCATTTTCATTGCCCTGTTTCCCCTGTGTCCTGGCACCCAGGAAAGTGTAACTTTGTGGTTAGCCAGGTTTAGGAGGCATTGCAGTTACGACCAATTAATTTGAAATAAGATTAAATTAAAAAAGCATGTGGTGCTAGATATTAAATGTTACAATTATTTTATTGGTAGCTATTTATAAAATGAAAGTTATTACTAAAATATAGTTAATTGCAACACGCCATTTTACTAAAATTTTTTTTTTTATTAGCTCATCAAATTAATCGTTCATAATTAAATATTAAGCTTTCTATCACTGTATTACAAACTCTTTATACTTAAAAGTTTTTTTCTATTTTTTAGTTTGGTTTGCTAAATAAACGTGTTTTTTTAACTATAATTTATGTTTGTATTTTTTAGTCCCAAAACAACGTCAAAACTATTTTAATTAATCTTAATTAAGAGCCTTGATTTTTGATTATTTTATATGTGTTAATAAATCTCTTATGGCCAACGGATCATGACAAAAATGGAAAAAGAAAACACCATGGATTACCTAACATAAAGTTTCGTAAAAAACCCTTTCCTAAAAAATAATTATTTTGTTGGCAATAACCTGGATTCTTGTAGTTAGTAGCGTTTTGTGCTATTTTGTGCCTTGGCGAATGCGCAAGGATTATCATTTTGAGAAAGTGATATTTATTTTTTTAATTTAATGATCCTAGAACTAAAACCAAGTTATTAAATAATTGTATTGTCACCGGCTTTTGACCCCTATACAAATATTCAAGTTAATCAGACTTATTAAATGGTTACAAAAGGAGTTGAAAAATGTATTTTTAAAAGAATAAAAATAATTTGTTTTGATTAAAACAAAGAAAAGAAAAAAAAATAAAAGATATTTTAGTTCAAAATAATTATCCTCTTAATTTTATAAACACATGCTTTCTAAAATTTGAACAACCAAATATAAGACGAAATCAAAATAGACCTAATATAAATCTATTTTTACCGTGTATTCCTGGCTTATCAAATAAAATGTAACGAATAGGTAATACATTTAATATTCGTACTATCTTTAAAACACAAAACATTATTAGATTTTAAGTAACCAAAACAAAACCATACAATATAAACAAGAACACAAAAAATTTAAATTATAAGAACCCTCGTGATTATAATAAATTTTATATAGGTGAAACTTCCAGACCATTAGCCAAATGCATAAAAGAACATAAAACACACATTGAAACACGAATTTCCAAATAAAAATCTGTCAAAGCATTTGATAATAACCACATAATTAACTGGAATGTTTTAGCATTTTCCAAAAAAACTTGTTCAAAAAACATAAATCAAGAAATGCATTTATGTTATAAACTAAAGATAAATTGTAGCATCGATATCTGTTAATTTAAATATACATGGTTATATATGCTCGATGCTGAACTAAATTCAGGTAAACCTAAAATCAATTAACACACCATACCACCTTTTTTGTCTCTTTGAATACTATAAATATACCAGCCAAATAAATTTATGTCATTTATGACAAAACGTCATAAAAAGTAAAAAGCTATCAGAATATCCTAGCTTTTTTAAAGCAAAAATTTTAAAATTATTTTAATTTTTTCTTTTAATTTTATCTTGAGAACGGTGGCCGACTTGCCATCGAAACGTAGATTAATATTTTTGATTTTTGGGTTTTTTGGGGGTTTTATTCTTTTTTCTTGCATGCAATCTGTAAGTTCATAGGGGTCAATAGGGCTGAGCAGGCTCAGCTAGCTATACCTCGGGACCTGGACCAAAGTGGTCCCATTTTCTAGAAAATTTTAAGGCAAGTACTCTAACATATCGAAACAGACTTCTTGATATTGGTAAATATTAAGTTGAAATGTTTTGTGTCATAGATACATAGAAACATCCCTTCATACAGATGAAGCTATTACAAGCATGGTAAAAATAGACAATTGCTCTTAAGGGCAACTAAGTTTTTATTAGCAAACTTATTTTTTACAACAATTTTTTATACATAGATTAGTTTTCAACTTAAAATTTAGAACCCGTTGTAGAAAAATCTCGAAACTTGTGGTTATAAAACGATTTTTTAATTTTTTCGTAATTGTGCGATAAACCTACTTTTAAAACTCATTAATCTAGTTTAAAGTTGGTTAACTTAGTAAATTTACGAAGTTCTTCTGTGATAACTTTAGAACATTAACGTGAAGCGAACAAGTTAAAGAAAAGTCAATTAAACTAAAAAATATAATCCTATAAATGTAAGCGACTAGTAAAACACTTTTTATATTTCAATAACACTAAAATCCTAACGTAAATTGTCTTTATTTATTTCAAGTGATAACCAGCAACTATTTTTAAAACTATGACTTATTAGAAAATAAAAAAAAAATTAAAGATATTTTAGTTTAAAATAATTATCCTTTTGATTTTATAAACAAATGCTTTTTAAAATTTTAACAACCAAATATAAGACAAATAGATATTTAACAAATTTATTTTTACGATATATTTCTGGCCTATCAAATGAAATTTAACGAATAGGTAATACCTTTACTATTCTTGATATCTTTAAAACACAAAACAATATTAGATCTAACAACAAAAACAAAACTATACCATATAAACGAAAACACAAAAAATGGTAAGATAAGATCCCTAGCGGTGAAACTTCCAGACCATTAGCCAAACGCATAATAGAACATAGAACATACATTAAAAACACAAAATTTTACAAATCAAAAATCTGTCAACACAAATTTGATAACAATTACATAATAAACTGGAATGCTTTTAGTATTTTAGCAAAGGAAACTTTAAAAAACGTAAATTAAAGAAAAATGTTTAGCATCAATATCTGGTTATTCAAATAATACATGGTGGTTACCCATGCTTGATGGTGAAGTAATTTCAGGTAAACTTAAAATCAACCACTCATTTTTGTCTATTTGAAAATTATAAATATACCAGTTAATACAAACTAGTATGTCGCCTTATTAAAACCATTACTTAAGGCAATTATGTATATATTGTACATCGTCATTTAACAAAAAATATTTAAAAGTATGGGAGTTTTGTTCAGTAATTTTTTTTTTTTGGTTAAGTACTTTTATAGAGGTAACTAACATGTTCGCATATAGTCTCCAATAATCGCCGAAATTGGTTTTTTGACAACTTGGAATAATTTAGTGTTTAGTTAACATAATAGTATGACGCAAAATTATTAACAAAATTTAAACTGGAAATATTACTTAAACTATAAAAATAATAGAATGCATATTATTAACAATTAACTAAACAAAATGAGTTTAAAACGAAAAGGTGATTTTTATAAATTAGGTTAAAAATAATTTAGGATGGTAAAAACTTTCAGTCCTAACTAAGTCATTTTATAATAATTTAATAATTCTGGAAAGTTAAAGTTTAAGAAGTAAAGAAATGGGGAAGAGGGAATTTAATATTTTAAAAACGTTAAACTTTAAAATTGTGGAATATTTTAGTAACTGTTATTAACCAAATTATATAATTCCTTTTGTATCTTTATAACGTCTTAATAACAAAGCTATAATCTCTCGTTTAAATACTTTGCTAAACAAACGTGTTCTCTCTGGTATACAGTCAAAACAATATTGAAATAGCAAAATTAAGATAGGTTTTATGCTTAGTTTCTGTTTTTTTTATTTGTTTTTATGTTAATAATAAATTGCCTATAATCTAAATATTTTCGATTAAGAATGACGAAAAAAAATATACCTCATTGATATTTTAAAAGCCAGTTCTACTATTTGTCCAGATTGGACCGTCTTATTTTTTTTTTAATTTACAGGTATTAATGTGTACATTGGCCTCTGAAAATATCATAGATAGGAAAATGTTCGCAAGAGCCTCAAAATGGCCCCTTAAGAGCCCGGAAATCCGTTTTTTTAGCTATTTTGGCCGATATCTCCCGAAATATGACACTTACGCAATTCGTGTTAAGACAAAAATAAAGAGCAGTTCATTAGCTGCAAAAATGATGCCCATCACTTTTGTCATAGATTTGATAGTTTTTAAGATAGCCGGCCATAAACGCGCTGCGTATTTTTTCACCTGCCCCGCATCTCGAAAGGCGCTCTAAGCTACTTACACTTTCAACTACCGTTAGCTATAATATTTTGTTATTGTTTCCTTTTTTTGTTTCTCTAGAATATTTAAAGTAAAGCCAAAGTTAGTTTTTACTCGATATTTTGACTCTCCTATCAATCTGTTCATATTTTTTTTTATAAAGAGTAATTTTACCAAATCCTATTGGATAGTGGAGCTTCGAAAGGTGTTGAGTACATTTCGAAAAATTCAATAAATATTTTTTGTGTATTTTTATAAACAACGTGTTTTTCTTAAAACGGTTTTTTCTTTATTTCCGGAGTTTTAAAAAATACTCGGGTCTATCGAAAATTAATAAATATTCAAGGACCATATCGGCTAGCAATGCACATCATTTGATAGCTTAGATTGTCCCCTTTTCGATGGCATTTTTTTAAAGTTGTTTAGTTTTCCGGAAAATCGAGAAAATTTTCATCCCAATAAAAACTAAAAAAAAATGAAAATGTCAAGTTTTTATTGGTGTGAGAATATACTCCATTTTCCGGGAAACTCAAAAACTTGGAAAAAAGAAGAGTTCCCTTGTGAAGGGGACAATCTGTGCTTTTAAAGGTGTGCATTACAAGCTGATATGGTCCTCGAATATTTATTATTTTCAGATAGACCCGAGCATTTTCGAAAACTCTGGAAATCCATATGAACCGCCATAAAAAAACAAGTTGTTTACAAAATAACTCAAAACTTGGAAAAAAAGAGTGCCCTTGTGAAGGGGACAATCTGTGCTTTTAAAGGTGTGCATTACAAGCTGATATGGTCCTCGAATATTTATTATTTTCAGATAGACCCGAGCATTTTCGAAAACTCGGAAATCCATATGAACCGCCATAAAAAAAAACAAGTTGTTTACAATAATACAAAACTTGGAAAAAAGAAAAGTGCCCTTGTGAAGGGGACAATTTGTGCTTTTAAAGGTGTGCATTACAAGCTGATATGGTCCTCGAATATTTATTATTTTCAGATAGACCCGAGCATTTTTAGAAACTCTGAAATCCATATGAACCGCCATAAAAAAAAAACAAGTTGTTTACAATAATAACTCAAAACTTGGAAAAAGAAGAGTGCCCTTGTGAAGGGGACAATTTGTGCTTTTAAAGGTGTGCATTACAAGCTGATATGGTCTTCGAATATTTATTATTTTCAGATAGACGAGCATTTTCGAAAACTCTGGAAATCCATATGAACCGCCATAAAAAAAACAAGTCGTTTACAATAATAACTCCAAAACTTGGAAAAAAAGAAAAGTGCCCTTGTGAAGGGGACAATTTGTGCTTTTAAGGTGTGCATTACAAGCTGATATGGTCCTTGAATATTTATTATTTTCAGATAGACCCGAGCATTTTCGAAAACTCTGGAAATCCATATGAACCGCCATAAAAAAAACAAGTTGTTAACAATAATAACTCCAAAACTTGGAAAAAAAAGAGTGCCTTGTGAAGGGGACAATTTGTGCTTTTAAAGGTGTGCATTACAAGCTAATATGGTCCTCGAATATTTATTATTTTCAGATAGACCCGAGCATTTTCGAAAACTCTGGAAATCCATATGAACCGCTAAAAAAAAAGTTGTTTACAATAATAACTCAAAAACTTGGAAAAAAGAAGAGTGCACTTGTGAAGGGGACAATTTGTGCTTTTAAAGGTGTGCATTACAAGCTGATATGGTCCTCGAATATTTATTATTTTCAGATAGACCCGAGCATTTTCGAAAACTCTGGAAATCCATATGAACCGCCATAAAAAAAACAAGTTGTTTACAATAATAACTCAAAAACTTGGAAAAAAAGAAGAGTGCCCTTGTGAAGGGGACAATTTGTGCTTTTAAAGGTGTGCATTACAAGCTGATATGGTCCTCGAATATTTATTATTTTCAGATAGACCCGAGCATTTTCGAAAACTCTGGAAATCCATATGAACCGCTTAAAAAAAAAACAAGTTGTTTACAATAATAACTCAAGAACTTGGAAAAAAAGAAAAGTGCCCTTGTGAAGGGGACAATTTGTGCTTTTAAAGGTGTGCATTACAAGCTGATATGGTCCTTGAATATTTATTATTTTCAGATAGACCCGAGCATTTTCGAAAACTCTGGAAATCCATATGAACCGCCATAAAAAAAACAAGTTGTTTACAATAATAACTCCAAAACTTGGAAAAAAGAAGAGTGCCCTTGTGAAGGGGACAATTTGTGCTTTTAAAGGTGTGCATTACAAGCTAATATGGTCCTCGAATATTTATTATTTTCAGATAGACCCGAGCATTTTCGAAAACTCTGGAAATCCATATGAACCGCCTAAAAAAAAAAAAGTTGTTCACAATAATAACTCAAAAACTTGGAAAAAAGAAGAGTGCACTTGTGAAGGGGACAATTTGTGCTTTTAAAGGTGTGCATTACAAGCTGATATGGTCCTCGAATATTTATTATTTTCAGATAGACCCGAGTATTTTCGAAAACTCTGGAAATCCATATGAACCGCCATAAAAAAAAACAAGTTGTTTACAATAATAACTCAAAAACTTGGAAAAAAAGAAGAGTGCCCTTGTGAAGGGGACAATTTTGTTTCCAAAGGTGTGAATTACAAGCTGATATGGTCCTCGAATATTTATTATTTTAAGATAGACCCGAGCATTTTCGAAAACTCTGGAAATCCATATGAACCGCGATAATAAAAAAACAAGTTGTTTACAATTATAACTCAAAAACTTGGAAAAAAAGAAGAGTGCCCTTGTGAAGGGGACAATTTGTGCTTTTAAAGGTGTGCATTACAAGCTGATATGGTCCTCGAATATTTATTATTTTCAGATAGACCCGAGCATTTTCGAAAACTCTGGAAATCCATATGAACCGCCATAAAAAAACAAGTTGTTTACAATAATAACTCAAAAACTTGGAAAAAAAGAAGAGTGCCCTTGTGAAGGGGACAATTTGTGCTTTTAAAGGTGTGCATTACAAGCTGATATGGTCCTCGAATATTTATTATTTTCAGATAGACCCGAGCATTTTCGAAAACTCTGGAAATCCATATGAACCGCCTTAAAAAAAAACAAGTTGTTTACAATAATAACTCAAGAACTTGGAAAAAGAAAGTGCCCTTGTGAAGGGGACAATTTGTGCTTTTAAAGGTGTGCATTACAAGCTGATATGGTCCTTGAATATTTATTATTTTCAGATAGACCCGAGCATTTTCGAAAACTCTGGAAATCCATATGAACCGCCATAAAAAAAACAAGTTGTTTACAATAATAACTCAAAACTTGGAAAAAAGAAGAGTGCCCTTGTGAAGGGGACAATTTGTGCTTTAAAGGTGTGCATTACAAGCTATATGGTCCTCGAATATTTATTATTTTCAGATAGACCCGAGCATTTTCGAAAACTCTGGAAATCCATATGAACCGCCTTAAAAAAAATAAGTTGTTCACAATAATAACTCAAAAACTTGGAAAAAAAGAAGAGTGCACTTGTGAAGGGGACAATTTGTGCTTTTAAAGGTGTGCATTACAAGCTGATATGGTCCTCGAATATTTATTATTTTCAGATAGACCCGAGCATTTTCGAAAACTCTGGAAATCCATATGAACCGCCATAAAAAAAAAACAAGTTGTTTACAATAATAACTCAAAAACTTGGAAAAAAAGAAGAGTGCCCTTGTGAAGGGGACAATTTTTGCTTTTAAAGGTGTGAATTACAAGCTGATATGGTCCTCGAATATTTATTATTTTAAGATAGACCCGAGCATTTTCGAAAACTCTGGAAATCCATATGAACCGCGATAAAAAAAAAACAAGTTGTTTACAATTATAACTCAAAAACTTGGAAAAGAAGAGTGCCCTTGTGAAGGGGACAATTTGTGCTTTTAAGGTGTGCATTACAAGCTGATATGGTCCTCGAATATTTATTATTTTCAGATAGACCCGAGCATTTTCGAAAACTCTGGAAATCCTATGAACCCCTAAAAAAAACAAGTTGTTTACAATAAAACTCAAAAACTTGGAAAAAAGAAAGGGGGCCCTTGTGAAGGGGACAATTTTTTCAAAGGTGTGAATTAAAGCTGATATGGTCTCGAATATTTTTATTTTAAGATGAGAGCACGAAAACTCTGGAAATCCATATGAACCGCGATAAAAAAAACAAGTTGTTTAAATTATCCAAAAACTTGGAAAAAAGAAATGCCCTTGTGAAGGGGACAATTTGTGCTTTTAAAGGTGTGCATTACAAGCTATTGGTCCTAATATTTATTATTTTAAAGACCCGACATTTTCGAAAACTCTGGAAATCCAATGAACCCCATAAAAAAAAAAAAAAGTTGTTTTAATAACTCAAAAACGGAAAAAAGAAGAATGCCCTTTGAAGGGGACAATTTTTGCTTTTAAAGGTGTGAATTACAAGCTGATATGGTCCTCGAATATTTATTTTTAAATAGACCCGAGCATTTTCGAAAACTCTGGAAATCCATATGAACCCGATAAAAAAACAAAAAGTTGTTTACAATTATAACTCAAAAATTGGAAAAAAAGAAGAGTCCTTGGAAGGGGACAATTTGTGCTTTTAAGGTGTCATTACAAGCTGATATGGTCCCTAGAATATTTATTATTTTCGATAGACCCGGCATTTTCGAAAATTGAAATCCATATAAACCGCCATAAAAAAAAAAAAGTTGTTTACAATAATATTTATTAAATCTTACATATATTAAAAAATATAAACAGATTAATAGGAGGGTTAAAATATCGAGCAAAAACTAATTTTGGCTCGAGTGTTCAATATACTAGAGAAACAAAAAAAAAGGAAAGAGTAACAAGATATTCTAGCTACAAGTTCCTTTTTTCATATAAATTTTGAATTAAGCAAAAATATTCATTTTTACGGGAGTAATTTAAAAATTTGTCCGTCCGTTTGGAAGTGTAAGTAGCTTAGAGCGCCTTTCGAGGTGCAGGTCAGGTGCAAAAAATACGCGGCGCGTTTATGGCCAGTTATCTCAAAAACTATCAAATTTTTGACAAAAGTAATAAGAATCATTTTTGCAGCTAATAAACTGCTCTTCATTTTTGTTTAAACACGAATTGCGTAAGTGTGATATTTCGGGAGGCCAAAATAGTCGAAAAAACGGATTTTTGGGCTCGTGAGGACCATTTTCAGGCCCTTGCGGACATTTTCTTAGCTATGTCATTGTACACATTAATACCTAAAAATTTAAAAAAAAATGTGACTGCCCAACCTGATCTTCAGGTTTGTCAAAATTGACACGTATACCCGCAAAGTAAAAAATACATGACGCGTTTTAAAACTTTAAAAAAACTCACATAACCTTAGAGGTAATGGCCGGCTACCTTTATGTATTTAATCCAGACCTGAATTTTTACACAGTGGGTCCTCTATACTTACCATAATATATTGAATAAAGACTTACTAAGCCCAGCGTGGCTGTCGCTTCTGGTAATCAGGTGGGACAGGTATCGAAATTTGAGTAATTTTAAATGTATTGGACTACGTCTGCCATTTAGAGATTTAGAAATATATTACTATTATTACCAAAAAATAACAATAGCAGACAATTATCGCGCATTTATCATCCTGGCAGACAATTTTGAGAGTACCAAAAAATACGAAATTTTAAAAGTAATCTGCCATACAGTTTGTCTACGTAAGTTGACGGCATAAAGGAAACTTTTTTATTATTAGGTTTACAAAAAACTTATTTTTTATGAAAAGTTCTGCGTAGTCCAAAACTTTAAATGCAACTATCAGATGTCAAAATTTATCTATCGTATTCGAGGTTTGTCAAAAAATGTGTGACCCAAGTTGGCGGCATATGGTAAAACTTTTTGTTATTAGGTTTAAAAAAAAAATCTGCATGGTTTAAAACCTTAAATGCAATCATAAGATGTCAAAATTTTTCCAGTCGTATACGAGGTTTATCAAAAAATTATTTTTTTTCTTCGGGGTAAAGTACCTTTACTTTTGACGATATCACTGGCTCTTAGGCTAATATTAGTTAGTCGGATATGAGTAGACTAGCTTAATATATTATTTTAAGAGAAAAAAATTTGGATTTTACAGAAAAAATACTAAAACGCAATTTTTATTCTGCATTATTTCT
Source organism: Listronotus oregonensis (assembly GCA_019359885.1). Taxonomy (NCBI): domain Eukaryota; kingdom Metazoa; phylum Arthropoda; class Insecta; order Coleoptera; family Curculionidae; genus Listronotus; species Listronotus oregonensis. The sequence continues at coordinate 16,744 of JAHBCN010014116.1, forward strand.
TTTTATTTTCTTAATTTTCTTTGATTCACTACATTACTATTCATATTTTATTTAATTTTAATATTTTGTAAACTTTATTTCTGTGTTTTCTTTGGGATACTCGCTTTACTACTTTTGGAAAATGGGACCTCTTTGGTCCGGGTCCCGGGATATAACGCACAGAGCCTGCTTAGCCCTATTGACCCCTATAAACTTGCAAATCGTCTGCAATGAAGAAGAAGAAAAACCCCCAAAAAACCCTAAAAATAAAAAATATTAATCTACGTTTCGGTGGCATGTCGGCCACCGTCGTCAAGATAAAATCAAAATAACAAATTAAACTAGATTTTATGAAATTTTGCTTTAATACTTAGGAAATTGACTTTCATAAACGTAAATTAATTTTTTGATTTTTAATAGTTTAGGAGTTTCTTATTTTTCGGTGATGAAGTTATAGGGGTATTTCTCAGTTCGTTGCCCGGGACCCGGACAAAGTCCTTTCAAAATATTAAGGAGTATAAAAACACATGTGAGCTGAATCGCCACAAATCTATGGAAATATTTTATTTTTATGTGTTTGAGTTTCTTAAAATGGAGTGTCCTACTAAGTCATTTAAAACAAAAATAGAAAGGGATTTTTTGCCTTCAAGAAAACAACTAAAGAAATATATGCACATGCCAGCAAAAAATACTGATTATTTTTTTTATTGTCATGAAATTTTGTACTTTATGGGTGTTAATCTGTTTTTTTCCAAATTAAATTTAGACCACAAGTAAAACAAGGTTTTTTAATGTGTATAGGTGTGCTACATTACTGTCTTTTAATTAGAGTCCAGCCTCTGCTGCAAGTTTCATGCTCTTTTTTGTTTATATACTTTCATGAATAAAATACATTTTTTTATTTTTTAAATATTATGGTATCCAAAATGCATATTAATGTTACTTACATTTAAAAGGATATTTCCTAAGAAACGCCTAGCAGACACATTACCGAAATAACATTAAACTGTAATTTGCAATTTGTACTATATATTTTTAGACTTTTACACAGATAATCTAAAAACCAGCGTAATAAAAAATTGATCCCTTTATACCCTAAATAAAAAAAGAGAAATCCTAGTATAAAACGGGCTTCTAGTATTTTTCTTTTTCAATCGAAAATGACCAAAGTACAGCTCAGTACTACAAGTGACTTAGCATTGTTGCACATATTGCTGTCGAAAAATTCTATTTTAACTAAATAAATGCTTAATCTTCTGATTTAATTTAAATTAATTTTAAAGTTATTTTGTCAAATTTGAAATTATTATTTGCTTTTAAATTTATATTATGCCCCTTTTCAATTGATATTAAATTAAATTTTGTTTAATTATAACGGTTTTTTTAAAGATAAAAAACCAGGAATGAAAACCATACCCTTTATTTAAAAATTTAATAATTTCTCCTCATTATCAAAAATAAGAAGGCTTACAGAGTTAAACCAACGCCAAATAGAATTTTATCACTTCATTTTTTGTTTAATTGTCCGTTCCTTAAATATTGCTTTGGAAAACTTTTAATGAAGCACCCTGTATAAACCCCACATATGCAGTATTAATAAAAACTAAAAGAAATATCATTTTTATGTCATATAATAAAGGTCTAAAATGCTCGCATTAATAGTATAAGGCATGGTAGATGAGAGGGCCGATGTCACTTTTTTTTTTTTCACTAATAGCTCCACATTATGGCAACATAGCCGCTTGTTCATTTTTCATAATTATTATGTTTATAACTTAACTTTCTTAACGTTTAATTATTTAATAATTGGCAATATATTAAACAAACTAAGCAAACAAAAAATGCATACCATAAATATGTGTGACGTGTGATGTAGCTATGGACCACTCACCCAATAAGAGTGCTTCTCTCATATCCCTCATTACTGGTAGACTTTGCACTACAGTTTCTCTATCTTCACTAAATCGTACTGGTGCTATCGATGCTATACATTTTACTCTCATTGAGCCACCCAGAAAATGCCTTTGCTGAGGATAAAGCTTAGTCCCAAAAGTTGCTTATAGGCCCTTAGGATGGTGCTCAATTGGATACTGGATTAGAGCTTCCGGTTTTTTAATCTAAAACAAAGATATTTTAACTATAGATTTGCTTATGATTTTTTATTGCTTTTGCTTATGTTTTTATGAGGTGCTCTTAAAGCATGTGTACAGGGTGCCCAGTTTTCGTATTTTCTATACCGGATCCATTATTTTAAAAGATGCGGTTTGCGGCTTACTGTCCTATTTTTTTGTGAAACTTTCAATGATGTAAAAAAAAATTTCATATCCCTCTTAGTTTCTAAAATGCAGGACGAAATTGAAAGTCTGTATTTTTTTCCTGTATTTCGATTCTTTAATAACTTATAGAAAAGGTAAGCACGGAATATTCAGTGGCGTACTTAGTTTTTTTATCCAGAGTTATGAATTTTGAGATATTGACCAAACTTAGTTATTTCTTAATGGAACACCCTGTATATTATTTTCTTATATTATTCGCTTCTTTAAGAGCTTCTCAAAAATATATGATTGTCCATAATTATTATTATGGAAAAGGTAAAAATTTCACGTTTTTCGTAAAAATATGGATTTTCACGCAGTAGGCTGTGGCCGTAAATATAAAATCACATTAATTATATTTTGAATACTTTTTGTAGTCGGTTGTAGCTAAATGTTAAAAAAGTAATAAAACCAGTAACATTTATTCATTTTTTATTTCAATGTAATGGGTCACACATATTGTTTAAACTGCTCTCCATTAAGTTCAAGGCACTTTTGACATACTGTTCTGATTCTCTCGTAAAGAATTCAAAAAATCATCGGTCGTCCCTGCAGAAGCCTAAATGTCTGGTGGGTAGCTTCTCAAAGTTGATCGATGTTTTGGTACTGATTCTTATAAATATGATTTTTTATATACCCCCACAAATCCACAAAAAGAAATCTAATACAGAAAGGTCAGGTGACCTTGGTGGCCCCTTGACAGGTCCATTGGTACCAATCCATTTATTTTGGATAACGGCCTTTAAATATTCCCTTAATCTTAACGAGTTATGACTCGGTGCACCATCTTGCTGGTAAATATATTATTTACATGGGCGAGAGGAACATCTTCTATTATTTCCATCAAGAATTTTGATTATACCTAGGTACCTATTTACTGTTAAAGCCCCTCGTAAATAAAATATTTATTTAGTGTTAAAAATAAAGCATGATACGCAAATCCAAAGCGACATTGGCGTTCTGGGGCGGATAAATTCATGCTGGTTTTCTTGAGACCAGTATCTTGAATTATTTCGGTTCAGAATTCCTGCGCTGGTAAAAAAGTCTTTCACCATACCACCATCCTTTCAAAAGGTCTATGTCCTCATTTTGTAGGTACCAGTTGCAGAAATCTATCCTACGTTGTGCGTCCCCGGGTTGCAGATGTTGGAGAGTTTATATTTATAGGGTTTGAATTTATGCTTTTTAAGTATTAATTGGGTTCTTGATTTTTTTACCCCCACCTCTTCTACACTTTCTGCATGACGTGGATGAATTTGTCATAACAGAGGCCACAACATTTATTTCGTCTACTTCCCTGTTGCCTTTGTTGTAAGACTTGGGCCTTGGTTTTTGAAAGATCCATACTGATAAGATTGGCTTTGATTTTTTGAAAAATTCTTTTATCTGGCTGCTGTCTTTCTGGATATCTACGAAAAATGAGAATAGAAAACTAACATTTTATAATAAATAATAGGAACTTAAAATTACTATTTTCATTTTCATTACAATTAAAATTTTGTCAAAACTTACCTACTGAAATACAGCTCCGAGGCTTCATTTGTATCTTCGTTAGTTTGGATAAAACAAACATACATATCGTGTTTTTCGTAATTTTTAAATGTATTATTTTCTGCCATAATCTGTTTTTATTTTATAAACACTATTTGGCACTACATACAGGAAAGTAAAAGTACAAAATTATATATATCGAAAATATTTGACACTACTATTAAAAATATACGATAAGAAGTATTTATTTATTGTTTGTCTTCCGTCATTGCTATCCATGATTAACCAATAGTTATTTACATTACAAGATGCGAAAGTTTACTTTTTGGTGTGAGGTGGTTTTTAAATGGCCGAGGCGCATAATTTAATAATGATTAACATCATGTTTTAATAGAAATATCAGAGATTTTGAAATTTTACCTGTTAAAAATTAATCCATAGTAACACATTTATTGTTGACATTGTCTGTCATCAGCACTTGTCAGTTTTTTGAATTATTGTTAATTTAGTATAAATCCATTCCATTTTAAAATTTTAAAATGAATATGAAAATGGCATCCAAAAGACAGCTGACCTTGTGTGCTCATTTCTGCCAGACAAATCTAAAGAGGTACCATCAAACATATAAATCGTTTTCTGAATGGCTTGCTACAAAAAATGTGGGGCGGATTGACGAGAATGTGATGTTGGCGTATTTTCAAAAAAAATCCGAGTCTTTATAACCACTAACCCTCTGGTCTGTATATTCCGTGCTCAAGTTAACAATTGCCGTAAACAAAAATCAAGATGTTTGGGAGTTCAAGAAACTAGTTGCTTTTATTAAAAGGAAAAACGATGGTTATGAGGCAAAAAAGTCAAAAACTTTTAAAAAAGAAGAAATCATAAAGTTTTTACTTAACGCGCCTGATCAAAGTTACTTAGCAATGAAAGTAATAGCCATTATGGGAGTGGCTGGGGCATCCAGACAGACGAAATATACAGAATGAAGCTAAGTTATGTAGAAATAAGAAATGACGTGGCTATAGTAAAAAATTTGTGGAGTCTAAAAATAAAGTTAAAAGAAACTTTGTAGTAACCAACGATGAAGGCTCAGTTCCTCATGTCAGATTTCTACAGGAATATATTAAGCTGAGACCAAGGAATGCTCTAGATGAGCGTTTATTGTATGGTTATGAAAGAGGTAAATGTGTTAATCAAGTAATTGGAAAGCACACTATTTTAAATGTACCTAAAGAAATTGCGAAGTTTTTGATGCTTGAAGACATCAGTAGATACACTGGCCATTCTTTTAGAAGAACGTCAACTACGCTGCTTGCCAAGTCTTCTTCTGTTGCGGAGGGATATATTGCTGAATCCTATAGTAATAAGGTGGGAATTTTAAAGAAGATTTTACACGAAATTCCTACCAATATTTCCTCTAATGAATTAACAGTGAAAAATATGAATATTAACGTAGTTAAAGGTGATAAAGATACCCCATCAACAAATTTAAAAACTGTTAATTCAAGTATTATTCCTCCAATTTCTTTTGCTAATTGCTCAAATTGCACAATTACTTTTAATGTTAATACCTAACCTAGTTTTTTAAAATATTTTGTCATTATTTAGTTACTTTTTATAAATAAATCCTAATATTTCCCACAAGCATATTTTCTTTTTTTTACTCTTACTTTTTTGCCCAGGCGCTGAAAATATTACTTTCGTAGCAACCAGGTAACACGAAGGTTCTCTTTCGTTATCATTCGCGTTGCTAGGACCACAAAGTTTTCTTATTTATACAGTAGAAGAAAAATTAATTCTTATATGCTGAGCGGCATTAGTCGTAGCCTACTACAAAAATTATTTAAAATATTATTAATATGGTTATATATTTATGGCCACAGCGTAATGCGTGGAAATCCATATTTTTAAGAAAAACGTGAAATTTTTACCTTTTCCATAAAAACAAATATGGACAATTATATATTTTTAAGAAGCTCTTAAAGAGGCGAATGAGATAAGAAAATAATATACAGGGTGTTCCATTAAGAAATAACTAAGTTTGGTCAATATCTCAAAATTCATAGCTCTGAGTAAAAAACTAAGTACGTCACTGAATTCAACGTCAAAAAATCTATTAGAATCCGTATTTACCTTTTCTATAAGTTATCAAATAATCGAAATACAGGGACGAGTAAAAAAATACATATTTTCAATTTTGTCCTGTATATTAGAAACTAAGAGGGCTATGAAAATTTTGTTAACAGCATTGAAAGTTTCACAAAAAAATAGGACAGTAAGCCGCGAACCGCATCTTTCTATCTTTTATGACACCCTGTACAAATACGCACTAATTAATTTTTATGTTTTTTTAACATATAGTTAGTTATTAAAACATGTGTTTTTTTTTGTTTTATACTGACCAGCTCTGTACAACTAAAGTTTAGATAAGTGAAAAGAATTTCCAATAATTGCTGGCAAACGAAAATAAACTTTTTTGTGGCATGGACAAAATTAGTTGATTTTTATGTAAAACTTGCTGAAGAAGTCGAAAATAGGGAGAGGGGACGGTTAGTAATGAATTATGGACTTCCCCTCGCTGCTTTTAGTGTAGAAACCTTCTAACCCCAAATTGTAGGCCAACCCCTGCTTGGTTTTCGAGAAATCGCCAGACAAAAAAAATGACATTTAATTCGTAAGTTTTAAACAATAAAGGCGCGTAAAATTAATTTTATAATTTCTTGCAATTTTTTAATGATAAATT
>JAHBCN010014117.1:0-23475 GCA_019359885.1 Listronotus oregonensis
TTTTTTTTCTCATAATAAATACTTGTGTCAAAAAAATGTGTGCAATAACTCTGAATTATAAGTCACATTTAAGTACTTCATCCACCATTTAAATAAAGTCGCCATAAATGGTACCCGACCCCAAAAAGGCAACTTGCAATAATTCCCTGTTATAACGTGTTTGAAAGACTTGCTCACATCATCCATCATTTCTACTTATCAATCTTGAGAAATACTCGCGCGAATTAGAATAAATTTGAATTTCTAATCGCAGATAAAACTGCAAGTCTTGAAAAGCAGTCGCTCTTCTACACTAGTTCCAGATTAATGCATTTCATTACCATGATAAAGGGGTAATTTATTCTGTAATAAGTCCGTCAACTTTTAATTTTTCATAGTTTTGATTAAACTTCGTTGGATGTTTTCAGTGACGTTCGAAATCTGTAAATAATAAATCTGTTATCTGCAACCTATCTCCAGGAAGTGTTCCAAAAATATTTTCCTTAAATAAAGACCTATTTTACTTCATTTTGTAGTTTAAAAGGGAAGGTTGTTTTTTTTTCATTCTCAAATTTTAGCAACATTTGTAATACACACTTATTTATCCGGTCAAAATAAACATTTACCCTTGCATAAATTTCCAAGGAGCTGAAAATTTTCATAAACGTGGGGGTACCATTATAATGAAATTGTGAAAAGTCCCCATCGATCCTATGTGTGCAAAAAATTATATACAAGGTTAAAGTTCGCAAAAATGGGTTTTTTGGATTTTTTAGCGAAACGATTAGTTTTATGGTTTTCACACTTTTTCTTCTAAAATTCCATTTTTGAGAAAAAGTAATTGTAAAATTTACTAAAGTTTTATTTCCTCCACTATGCACACGTTTCCACGCCCCCTGTGAGGTAGTCTACTTGACGCGTTTTTTTACGTGGTTTTCCCAGTAGGCCTACTTCACGGTTCATTTTATTAAATCCGAGAAAATAAAAGGTCTTCTTATTCAATATCTTCTCCTTCTTCATCTTACTCTTCTTTTTCTTCTTCTTTCTGAGTTGATGTAAATTGTTCAAACAGCGATACATCAAGTTGTTTCGTCGTTGATGTAAGGATCTTCCTATGTTGGGGATTCAACATTTGAACACAACTGGCCTTGACAACTGGTGCATGCTGGTGAACAAAATAAACCAACTTTTTTGTAGCCACATTTCAAATTACACCCCTTTTTGCAGCTGCAAAAAATAGTTTTAAGAAACTTCTCTGGTGCAGGTGAAAGAAGTGTGTGGATTGGTTTCAATACATTATCAATTAACTTTTTTTGGAGCTCCTTATACTGTAAAAAGAAACCGAATTCCGTAGGTAATTATGGTTTCTGGAGTAGAGTTGGTGTCTTCAAAAACTCTAGCAGATGTAACTAAGTTTTGTTTTTTAAATAATTTAAAAGCTGTTGTTTTACCCCTCCGGAACATTGCAGAGGATGTATTACAGCCAGAGTCATAGCATGTAAAAATAAAATGTGATTTTTACATTTAGGATAAGCCGATTAAGTCGAATTTGAAAATATTTGCGATGATTGTTGAGCCTTGCCTAATTAAATAAATTATTTTTTAAATTGGCGTTTGTAAGTAATACCAACATATCAACACCTTCACGAACAACATTTGTATCAGTTAGATTGAATTGAATTAATTAATTGTAGTTTCTATAATGAGTACATCAGCGTCATTGTCAGCTTGCTTGAATAAAATATATTCAGTGGTAAATTTTTCTTTTTTGGGACCTTAGAAAAAGGAGCAGGTAGACGTGCACTGTCACGTAGACAAGTGAGCAGTAGACAGATGTTGCCCATGGTCACATGGTAAAATTACATGAGGGACTAAGTTTCTTTTCAGTTCATATTCTTAAAAATATTATTCAATATTCATGTATTAGTCACGCAGACTAATAGTTTTACATATAATGTGTAGCTCAACAATTTATATTGGTCCTATGCATATTAGTAAAGTTTAGAAATTAAAATTTAAATGTTATCGTACGGGATGCTTTTTCCAATAGTTCATAATAAACTGCTTAAGAAAAAGATCGTACCATTTAATTTTTAGACCCATTTTCAAACTGCTGTAACTTTTTTAAAAACTATCTTTTTTGAATATCTAAAACGAAGTTTAAAACCGCGTTTCCTCTACTTTAAGCTGTATTGCATTTAGTTTTAGTAACATAAATATTATCATGGGTAATTAATAGAGTGCTGCAAAACAACAAAAAAATCGAGTGTGTTCCATTTCAGTGGTAATTTTTTTTGGTCGTTAATATATTGGTTGTTACTAAGGTCATATTAATATCTCTAGACGTGTATGCCAGTTTTCGAATTGAGGACCTCTGGCTTGCGATACACTTCGAATAAACGTCAAATTTTGGTAATCAATTCTTTAAAAAGTTATAACAGGAAAATGAATTGACGGATTTCAACAAGTGTTTCATATTCAGAAAGCTCATTTCATGTAGATTTTTTATGTCCTAAGCACTTCTCGATAGGTCATAATTTTATGAGTATACGGGGAAAACAAATATTTAAAACGTAGCTGGTTTAGACATTCGTAATATAGGGTACATTATTAAACGCCAAAGGGACCATAGCATATGTGTCAAATTACCTCTACAGAAGACAAAAAGTTTTGTTTGTTTTACAAACTCTTTTATGACAATGACATTATTCCATCGTTGCTATTGAAACGTATCGCTGCTATAGATAAATTCAATGTATCAAGTAACATTTTTTTGTTTTTTGTAGAGGTAATTTGACTCTTTGAAAATGGCAAAACTAAGCTAAAATCAACAAAAAAATATAATGCGGTAAGTTTTTGGACACCGAAATGTAATAAAAAGAGTTTCAAGCCTAACAATTTTAATCTAAAACATGTTGCGCAAACAAGGCCGTTCTGTACCTAATGTTGCGGTAATTATGGATACCATAATAAATATAAAAGCACTTTGTTGATCACTCCGTCATGGATGGTGTACAACACCAAATACCCTAATTTATGTTTAAAACTTTAAGACGTTGTTGGAATTCCTACCATTCAGACCTAATGCCATAATAACGAAGCATTTTTGCTGAATAAGTTTACAGGCACTTAAGCAGCATAAACCCATTAACGGTAGAAATCGTTTCGAGATATTGAAACAAACTTTAACTTGGCCATTTTTGAAACAAAACACACACATATGGTCCCTTTGGCGTTCAATAATTTACCCTATTTTTAGGATTTCTAAATCAGCTACATTTTTGGTATTAGTTGGCCCCATATACTCATAAAATTATAACCCATCGAAAAGTGCTTAGGACATAAAAAATCTACATAAAATGAGCTTTTCGAAAAATCCGTCAATCCATTTTCCCGTTATAGCTTTTTAAAGAATTGATTACCAAAATTTGACGTTTAGAAATGTATCGCAAGCCAGAGGTCCTCAATTCAAAAACTGGCATAAACCTCTAGAGATATTGATATGACCTTGGTAACAAACCATATTATTATTATAACAACCAAAAAAAAATTACCCCTGAAATGGGACACACTCGTTTTTTTTATTTTTTGCAGCACTCTATTGATCACCCTGTACATCATGATAATATTTATTTACTAAAAGTAAATGCAATACAGCTTAAAGTAAAAAACGGTTTTAAACTTAGTTTTAGATATTCAAAAAAATTAATTTTTAAAAAGTTACAGCAGTTTGAAAATGGGTCTAAAAATTAAATGGTACGATCTTATTGTTGAGCAGTTTATTATTCACTTTGTGTACGACTCAATATTTTTGGTGTCACAAACTCTGCCAATTTATATTCCACACCTATAAGCGGATAAGTTTTGTAAAACAAAAAAGTTATTTAATAAGTTGTATAATTTAAAATTACTTTATTGAATATATAATTATGGCACACTTTTTTAGGTGTTGCTTCTTATCTCAAATTCTTATTTACTATCGTCACATTCTGTGATAGTTTATTAATGATAAAGTAAGGTTTTTTCCTTGTTATGTGATGTTATGTTTTTTATTCTAACTTTTTTTTTACAGACGTGTAAGGTTAAAAGAAGTTTGGTATTACTTGGGATTAATGGTTTTTTTTGGGCGCTAATCACAAATATAAAAGACTTTTTAGCATACATTTCGTTTATCATATATGCATCATCAAACTTAAAAATCAAACTTAATTCTTTTTATTATTACCCTTTTTTTGTAAACAATCCCTGATTTTTACCCTAAAGTGGAACACCACATTTTATAAACACTTTTTAAAACCTTGTTTTTTATTTATTTTTCACCTTCTTTTTATAAATGGCAAAGCTTTACTTTTAAACGTGGTAAAAAAAATCCACAAAACTTGGTAGGCAAGGTAAAATTGTGAAGATAGATAAAGCAAAATTTGGGAGAAGAAAATGAGAAGGAAAAAATTGTAGAAGGCCAGTGGGTGTTTGAGGGATTAAAAAGGAAACCAAACATTTTTTTTAAACCAGTCCCAAACAGGAGTACGGAAACCCTAATACAAACAATCAGGGAATAAATTTAAAAAAAAAGACCACAATAAATGCAGACTGTTGGAAATCCTAGAAAAATCTAAATCAATAGTTTTGCCCATTTAACCGTTTCCCACAGTCTGCATTTTGTTTATCCGGAGAGTGCTTGTGGTGCTTTTAGATGCTCATATACAAAATATAGAAAAATTATAAAGGAAAGTCCGCTTAAACATCTCACGGTATGGTAAGAGAGGGTACCATTAAGTAAAATTAGCGGAATAATTGTTTCGGAGACTATATAAATGTGAAAATAGAATTTCTGCATTTTTATATGCACTGAAAAATATTTAGTTTTTAGGAACTAATAACCTGGGTCTTATATTTTTGGAGATTTTTTATTATTTTAAATATGTAATTAATTATTACACCCCACCATACGTCTTAAAATTGGTTCTTTTGTCACCCATATTCTTTAAAACTAGGATAAATAAACCAAAGGCTTTCAAATTCAATGGGGTTTGTCGCCGATTTTTATTTGTTTTCGTGGTGGCCAACATAATATTATAAAAAACTTGTAAATATCAACTATTTAAAAGTAAAGTTCTTTGAAATGGAAAAAAGGTAAAATAAATAAAAAAAAAAGAAAAAGTGTTGATAAAATTATACCAATTTTAGTGTAAAATCATGAATTGTGTACAAAAAGAAGGGGGTATACAGGTTAGTTGGATTTTTAAGTCTGTTGATGGGTACCTTGAAAATGGAACGTTTCCGACTAAAAATTCTTTTAATTGTAATCAGCGCCCCAAAAAAACCCTGTTTCGAGACAATTATCTTATTTGTTTTTGTCTTTGTATTCAGAATCCTGCTGTTTTAAAATCATTAACACCCTATTAAATTTTTGACAAATTATTTATTGATTCATTATAATGTTTAGTTTTGTATATTGTATATTAGTTATCTACTTATTAGCTCAATACTTCTCCGCTCAAGATAGTAACGAATGTTTGTCAAAGTTATCTCTGCACATAATCGTAATCTACATAATCGCAATCAAGGTTGTAAATTTAGCTAATTTACCAGCAGAATGTCTAAGCTTACTCTCGTTTACTTAAACAAGACAGTTTTGCATAAATTTGGTATAATTTGCAAGATAGAGGTCGCGCAAATGCTGTTCTTAGCAAGTGTAAATTTTCGAATGTGCTAACGCACATTCAACCAACAGCTACCATTTTCAAGGCAATTTAATTAGAAACTTTAAGTAGAGTGTACTTAGATGTACATCTTAACTTTAATATTTAGGTAATTAGTATCTAAATACACCTACTGTCTAACTAGTATAAATGTGCTCACCTAAATTGTGCGAGAATAACGAATACAGTGTTACCAAGTATGTACCGTGATTTAGTTTCACCCTTATTTTAACGATTCTTCTGTAGAGAAATGTAAATGAGGAAATAACATGCAAAATAAATTGTAAATTTCAGTTGTGGAAAAACTGATTTTTTAGTATTCATAATAAAATTGTACTTACTCTATATAAAGTGGGTTTAAATAGAAAATAGAAAATAATTGGGTTTGGCATTAAAAAATTTAAAAAGATATTTTTTTGTTTTGGAAAAAGATGCGGAAAATTATTTAAATGTGTTTTGCATTAATAAGTGTTCAATTGTTTGCACATAAAAAAAAGTTTAAACAAGTTTTTGAACAAAACACTTTTTATTGAAAATCAAATAAAAGATTATTAAGTAAATTGGAAAGAAAAAAAATTAAGCAACAGCTACAAAATAGTCAAAAGTCTTAAATGTGAGCTGCAAAGTTCAGTGTCAAGACGTCACATGGTATTTCCCATCTGACTTGGGTGGGTTAGATTTATCAAGGTACATTGAGGGACAGAAGTTTTCAATCGTCCCCAAACATTTTTTTTCAAAAGCTTTTGACATCTGTTTTCTTTTCTTTTGTCAATGCATGATTAAGAGGTAGTTTTTCAAGTCTAACTTCCCTTAGTTTCCTCTTTCCCTTTCTTCTTAAAGACACAAAATATTCTTCTCCGTCATATTTGAAGTTTTTCAAGCCTCTTACCAGTACAATCTTCTTGAAAGACTTTTTTTTTTGGTTTTTCGTTGCAACTCTTCAATTTCTTGATCCGTCCGGTAACGTATTTCAATCCTCTTTAATTGACTAATTGATTGTATGTCCTTGTAGTAGTTGCTTAGTTTTTTAATATCGAGGCGTGCCCAATTTTCTGCGAGTATTTTCACCTTGCCTATTTCTCTATAGATGTCACAGTATTCTTGCTTAGTCAATGTGATTGGTCTTTTGCGAAGAAGTTTTTCAGCCCGTTCAAAGACGCAATCAGCAGGCAGAAAAGAATGACCGCGAACAGGGAAGCATAACAATATCTTTTGGATAGTTCTGTGTTTCCAAAAAGTGAACAAGGGTTCTTAAGACAATGTTATTCTTGGTCTGTGAGATGCAACTATCACTAAACAGCCTTAGTACAGAACATCCCTTGAAGTCCATTTCATGTAGGTGGTTAAAGAGAGCTGAAGATATTTCAACACTCCCTTTACCAGCCTGCTCTTCTGTCCACCTGTAAAACACCGGATCTTTTATTTTAAGGTCAGTAATACATATATTATAGATCCAAATTGTCTGGCATAGTATGCTTCTGGACGGAGCTTTTTGGGAAAGGTTGGATTTGTTGAAGATCAAAACAAAGGCTTATAGAATCAGGAACGTCTGATTTCATGTGCTCGTAGAAAGCCTTGGCTCTTTGGGAATGAACTCACTTTTGAACCATTAACCGAGCTTTCTCAGTGGACTGCGCTGGCGCACTTTTGATTTGTTCTTTAAGTACTGCAGGTATCACTTGCCGGAGATTTAAAACCGATATTGAACTCATTAACAAAAATTCGGCTAAACATACTGCATGTCACTTTTAACTCTTCACACTGATCATTGTACATTTTACTTAGTTTACTTATACTGAGTTCACTGCTAAGGTATAATCTCTTTGATTTTTTTCGGCCTTAATGTGACTCTGTACCTCTCAGGTTTCTTATAAACTCCCTTACACTTTGTTTTTTTAGAAAGTTTTTATTTTTTGTGGTGTCACCTCCTCTGTTTTCTTCAACCGCTAATCCAAAATGAACTTTTTTTGCTATGTTTTTAATTCTGGTTTCCCCAACACCAGTTATAGAGCAAAAAAACTTTAAACACACTGGAATCTTCAAACCTTCCTAAGTTGGCAAAAAGTAGTTTATAGAGTACTTGCGATCACAACCAGATTTTTTTTCTTGTTTTGGTTCGCAGGCATATGCCTATGTCTTTTAACTGAAGAACTATGAATTAAGCTCGAAATTATGTTATCTTGTCTATTTTTATTTGGAATTTTGTAAAACTCTTCTTTAAATTTCTTTATATCATTGGGTCTAAACCTTACACAGGTAAAATGTTTACTCTCATGTTTGCAAGGCTGAAAAACTAGAGCCTTTTTAGGAGCTGCATACCTGGCTAATTGTTCAAATTTTCTTTTCCCTCCGGTAGTCCGCTTCTTTCGGCTTTCTTGATTGGCTTCACCAACACTTACACTACCATCTGCACTATCCATTTTCTATAAATTTCTCTAATATTAACTTAAAAACTAAAACTAAATCATGATTACATCAACAGCTTAGCCACCGACAACATTCAAAACAATCAAACATAACCTTCAATGACTAACACTAGTAAGCAAACTTAACTCAGTCACATGACTGTTGGGAGGTCCCCTATTGGTTGGTTGGAAATAAGATGGTTTGCATGAACTGCTATAATGGAAACAAGTCGTTTTGCGTTTAAAGGTGGTTTCCAACACCTCCTTAAATAGGGAAGGTGTGACCTTAAGTAAAATAAACATGTATATTATATTCACAGTCTCTTTCGAAAAGCCTGGATATTTTTTAAGTCGGAAGATATACTAAGTGACATAGAAAATGCAACACCGAGTAGGAGTGCTGTTGTTTGAGCATACTTTTACAACTTATGGGTCTACTGATAAATAGAATGTGATTAAAATTTTAACTAAAAATTTCGCAAAATAGCTGAGATATTCCACCTTAATGTTAATAATGTGTCCGTTCGCTACACATTCGTTAAGTCATCGCGGCATTGATTGTATTAGGTTATTAATGTCTTCTTGGTGTATTGTATGCTAGGCTATCTGAATCTGGTTTCGTAGAGCCTCCAATGTTCGATGGGGAACAGGTCTGGAAGTCAAGAAGGTCAGTAAAGCAGATTTACACCGGACGCTTCTAAAAAGTCTAAACTAACACATGAGACAAAAGATCGTGCATTGTCCTGCTGAAAAAGTGGATCTTGCAATATTTTTAAATAGGGAAGCAGATGTGGTTGTAAAACTTCGTGAGTATAGCGCTGGGTTGTCATGCTACCTCGAGTGAACACAAATCGTAAACTGCTGCCTTAAGCAATGGGACTCCATATTATAACACCCACAGAGCGTATACCGTATGCCGTTTGATAGAAAATTGGACGTTCCGTCTTTCACCACGTCTCATCCTTACTCTTGCACGGCCATCATGTATGCCAAAACAGAATTTGAACTGAATCCTGAACACGACTGAGTTCCATCTCATATTTCATTTAAGTCTCTCTCTATTCCGTACCAATCGTTGCCGACAATGCTGTTGGGTCAGAGGTAATACAAGATCGGGACGGGATGACAACAGTCCAAAAGATCTTATTCGGCTATAAACTATCCTCATTGTTATTGCCCCTCCGACAGCATCAAACCACTGGTTCGCAACTGCCCTTGTTATGGAAAATCGATCTCTAAGTGCTAGTTGCCTCAAATGAGGGTCCTCTCGCTCTGCAGTCTGTCTTTGGCGACCAATACTCTAACTCGTGAATTTCGGTCTTCTTGGAACCACGCTCGACAACATCTTATTATAGCAGCTTCGTTTCGATTTACCCGATTAGCGATTTATTTAAAAGAAGATCCGGCTTTACGTAACCCGATTATTCGACTCCTTTTAAACTCGGAAAGTTAAGTGAAATTAGCGCGTCTGCAAACTCTAGGCATGATAATGCAATGAAACAACAATGAAACAAATGGAAACAAACAAATCCAACACAAAAAAATCACTGAATATTAGGTGAACATGTTCATATTGTTCGGATCCTGATATGAAAAAAAGCATTTACAAAAAATTAGGGCTCTGAACGCCTTCAAAATTTTATCAGCGTATACTTCCATGATAGCAAATATGTTCATAAGTTTTTATCAAAATTCAATAAATAATGTTGGGTATTGCATATTTCTATAGTTTCGTAGATATATTATGGTGCTCTGGAAGACTATATGGTTATTGCAGCCATGTAAGAGAAAAAATTTAAGTCATTAAAGCCTGTTGCTACAAATCTTTATGTGCCTTTCCCATTATGGAAAACTGCTTTATTATGGTGACATAAATTCAAGTGTTAAAACAGTTGATCATCCATTCCCAACTTTTTTTTATATTCATCTGATTCACTGTTGAGTGCTCGAAGCAATTTTCCATATCCATGACTTGTACGTCTATTTAACCAACATTTGTTCTTTGCCTTCCCTTTTTTTTTGACGACCAAAGTAGATACGATTAGAACCGAAAGGTATATCCTTCCTGACTGCGAAGTTAAAAGTAAGACTTTACTGATTAGTATTATTGACCGTGTGAGGGTTCCTTTTTTTCCCATATGTTGCGTCAATAAGATTGATTTAATAATATTGATCGTGTAAGGTCCCCTTAACAAAAAAAAACTTTTTTATGAGTCTTTATTAGATTTAAATGCGTGTGGCAGCAAGTAGAAAAGCCTCATAATCACGGCTAGAGCGTGGCATCTAGCAACCTTAGATCTGACCGGAAGGTATTTTATCGAGGCGAAAGCTGTTGATCTTGTATTATATTTATTAAAAGTTCTCTAAAGTATACTCTATAAGATTCGAACTAACTTCAGATTAGGTCAAGTAATGACCAATTACATATGTCTACGTCCTTTAGTTTTTTAAGTTTTTTAAAAAGACATAATATTTGTAAACAATAAAATCTGCCATAAAACTTTAAAAAGCACTTTTTTTCCCAAATATTTGTTTTGCTTTCCAAACTGAGATCCTATTATATTTTTTATTTGTTAAGTAAAAAATATATGTAATTTGTCAGCGAAATCCCTAAGCTGTTGCCCGTTTACTTAAACAAGATAGTTTTGCATAAATTTGACATAATTTACCAAACGGAGAGAAATTTTGTTCTTACCGGGTGTAAAGTTTCAAATATGCTAACGCACATCCAACTACAGCTTGTAGAGAACACATTAGGGGCAATTTAATTAGAAAGTCTAAGCAGAGTGCACTAAAATGTACATCTTGGCAGCAAAATTTACGGAAATAAGCAACTAGTACAAAAAGCCTAGTTAACATAACGCGAAAAGACGTTAATTTTATACTTGAAACGTAATTTGCCATACACACTTTAACCAATTATAATTATTTACGTAAAAAACACGTAATAGTTAAAAATTAGCTTTATCATTTCCCTCGTAGCAAACAATCTAAAGAAGGTTTGAACTTTCTACTTTATCTGTCTTTTCATTTCCAGAGTGTCTAAAGGTTTACTGCCTGTAGAGATATTTTCTTCTTTTTCAAAACTTTAATTTTTTAAGTCCCGTAATGATAAAAATGCTCCTTACTTTACTTAACACACGCACAATACATTAGTACATAGGCTTTCAGCTTTTGTGACTATCTCTTTAAAAAAACATCTAGGAGACCGTGCCATCGTAAAGCAAGCTACAATTTATTACAGAATATTCCTTGAAATACTCATCAGACATGCAAGAAGGGACCGCTTCGGTCCAGATCTCAGGGTATAAACTGTCGCACTCACAGAGTGCACAGAGTCGATTTACCCCTATGAACCTGCAGACTATCTAAAGATAAAAACTAAAAAATGTTTTAAAAACTTAAAAATTTGTCAACGTTTTGGTAACAATCCTGTCTCTTTTGGCAATATATAAAATAAGATTAAAATGTAAATAAAACAATATTTAAAATTAAAAATATTTAAATATTTATTTTAATTTGTTTTGGAAATTCTGGTTAGTTCTGTTTAGTACAAAAAGATCTTTGCGGCATTAAATCATAAATTTAATTATAAAAAAGTTCTTAGAATTTTTGTAAAATTTTTTAAAGCAAAATATTATTAATAATATTTTAATTATTATTTATTTACATTTTTTGTGTTATTTTATATCTTGAAATCGACTTTTAAGCTACAGTTTAATTACAAAGTTTTGTGTTTTTTTTAAGGTTCATACATTGTCTTTAATGGCAGTTATTTAAAATAATTAAAAGAGAGGATTTGTAAATATAGTTATTTTCCTAACAAGTGCGCAAAGTGATACTTTTCCGCACGCGACTGCCGTTGCCCGAACTCTGCTTCGCGTCGTTTGGTATTGCGTGGTATTGGGGATTTTTAAGGACCAGAAAAAAGGGTCCGTTGGTATTTTTCTTAGTCTTGGATGTCACTAGCTACAAAATAAAATGTAAATTTACTCAATTGTAAATTAATGTTTGTTTCTTTATACATAGGCTGGGGATACATTTTTTTTTGTAACTTAATGAGGACAGTGATCTCTTCTACTGTAAACCAAATAAGGTATAAGCTAATTTAAAATTACTGATCTTTTTTTTAAATTTTATTTTAAATAAAATTTGTTTTTAGGTACATTAACTTAAAGTTACCTTATATATTACAGTTTTCGGTATTGCGTTGGTATTTATTACGAAGTTTGAAGTTGGACGCTAAAGTATCGTCTAACTAAAGCTGTTTTAAATCATTAATATAAATTGCTTTCATCTGAAAATCACGTTTAAAGCTTGTAATTAATAAGCTGTTGAGTTAATGATGTCAGCTTATTTTGTAATAAGGTTTAAATATTTTTTTCTATAACAGCTATATTTAAAATATATATATATATATATATATATATATATATATATATATATATATATATATATATATATATATATATATATATATATATATATATATATATATATATATATATATATATATATATATATATATATATATATATATATATATATATATATATATATATATATATATATATATATATATATATATATATATATATATATATATATATATATATATATATATATATATATATATATATATATATATATATATATATATATATATATTCAAAATTAATAGCTTCCGAAAATTACTAGTCTTTACACGTATTGCCAGAAAACAACGTAATAGGTACCTTATTTGACTCACAAGAACTAACCATTCAGTTATTCCCTGTAAGGCCTACGCAACTACGCATAAAATAAATTAAACATAAATATTACGCTATATTCGGAACATACAGGAAATGCCTAAATATTTAGTCAAACACTGTAATATTAAGGCTATTACGTGGTTTGCCGGCAGTACATATATTGACTAGTTATATCAGGGAATGACGGATTGCAGTGTTTGACGCCGATATATACATGTTTTTATTAAATGTATTAATGTTTATTGTAAGTATAATTTGGAAAATATTTTTTTTGATTATAGCTGCACAGGTTTTGGAGTAGGAATGGATCACCGCTTTATATTTTGAAATAAAAAAATGCTCCCTGAAACTTTGTAAGTTGATTTATTTTGGTGTTACCTACAACTTTTTTGTCTTCAAAAATTCTGAAAATTGGAGGGTTTTTGATATTGCATGAGTCAAACATGTCAATTTACCAGTGTATAGAAAATGTACAAATAACCCTTTCTTTTTTACTTGACTATAAGATGTTGGGGCATTTAACGATACCTAAACCCTCAACATGTCAAATTCATGATGATTTATAATTTATAAATAACCGGCTAATTATTAGATAACAGTAAAATACTATGGTTGTACTGGCCTAAAAAAATCAAGGGTTTCTTACCCTAACGTACGCCCTATAATGTCGTTCCACGGGATATTGTTTTTTAAAGTACTATTTTTTTTTGTTTTTCTTTTTACTTAAAATAAAATATAGAAAATAATAAAACAAATGACCTAGAAACTGGTCGTATTAAAAAAAAAACATATAAAAATAATTTTAATTTCATTTGCTGCGGTTAAATATATATAGCCGCATACCCCAATTTCAGCTTAATGCCGAGTTTTTGCACTCTATCCTGATAAAAATTTAAGTTGCCAGAGTAACTATTTTTGTAGATATAATATTTTGATATAATAATTAAATGGTAAATTTTCGCTTTGTTTATAAAAAAAAATTAACAAGCCTTGCATAGTTTATTAGAACATTTAATTGCCTTTTAAAAGCCCTCCTACGATTTTTTTACAACACTTAGAAATAGGTAAAAAACCAAGTTTAAAGAACAAAATACAATTTTTGCCTAAAAATTGCGATTTTTCATCTATTCAAATTTCAGTAGAAGGCTGCGGCAATATTGTTATTTCTACCACCTAATTAATCATGTCACTTTTGTAACACACAGTTTGGTTGTTTTTGGCCTAATTCAGTCCATAACAAGGTGTTGGATGAGGAAATTCATTCACAAGAAAATATATTTTTTTCAAGACTCAATTCTATAAAAAAATATTTTTGACTTGCTGCTATCTATATAATAGTTATTTGTGTATCAAGGCCGTAAAGTTGATCTCGAATCGAAAATTTGCGGCCAAGGCGTAGCCGAGGCCAAGCAAGTTTTAAGGTATGTTTCCTTCCACGCGGCCGCCGCATGCGGCTAACGCACTACGTTAGCCGCAAAGCACTCCTACTTATGTTTTTAAATGTGCCTGGTTTGTTCCGAGCGGCCGTCGTATGCGTCCGCTGTCAACGACTGCGATTGATGCGACTGGACTGCTGAAGAAGCAGTGTAGCCGCAGTCGTGTCTGCGTCTGATATTTTGTTTGTGTTGTTTTGTGTGGAATGTCCGGTGTTTTTTTAATTGTTAAAAATTGAAACTTTATTTTTTAAATGAGGTCCTGGATTTTTTATTGCGAATTTTAAGAGCTTTTAAGATCCCAAATCCAATGATGTTTCGCACTTATTCAAAAAAATCAGTTTAATGTTTTCCCAAGATCCTGCCAAAAATATATTGTCTGACTCTCTCTAACATATGGTTTCTTATAAAAATTGCCATTAATATAAATTTTTCGAATAAGTGCAATACATTATTCGTTTTGGGAACTTAATAGCTCCTAAAATACATAATAAAAAAAATCCAGGGCCGTTTAAAAAAAACAGTTGATGATGGCAGCTCAAAGACGAAACGTCGGTGTATAAATCTAATAACACTATCTTTTAGAACAGAAAAAGTAGCAATGGAAATGTAAAAGTTATTTTGTTACATCCATTCAAATAAAGTCATAAAAAATAAAAACGAAATCGCGAATAATCGGTTTTTTCCAAAAGTAAGTATTCGAAAATTTTAAAGTTCTAAGGTGGCATTTTGATTAGCATCATATTGCTCAACGTTGCCTTCATTTAACCGACCTCGTATCTCTTCAAATTTCCGAGATCGTAATGATAAGACTCGAATTTGGTACACCCTGTACAGATTTACCTTAATACAATGGCTAATTTTTCCTCTGGGGTTATTGGGTATTCAATTCTGTTGTATGGCTCGGACTTTATATCGTCTTTTATCAAGTCAAGAATAAAACTAAACTATGCTTTATTCAATCTTAAATATTTTCTAAATTTTACTTCATCCTGTTGCAGATGTAGATTTATTAATGTAGTATAACAACCCTCATCGCGTCTTTGCTGAAATATTGGATTTATAGGGGCATTGCTATGTTTCAGGTTGGCTAATTGTAATAGTATTTCGTCATCCTCTTTTTCTTCTAATAATAAATATATTGCTAGATCATCCATCACGACTCTTACCAAAGATTATTCCCTTTACACTAATAATTTTGCTATCGCGAGTTTAGCCGCGGTCCTAAGAAACCACCTGATTAAACGGCGGCCGCATGCGTTAGTCGCATTGCGTTAGTCCGTCCCATGCGACAGCCGCGTGGAAGTAACCACACCTTTAGATAAGGTCAAAAAAGATCATTAGGCCGAGGCATACACAACATTTTTAAGCGACTGTTGTGGTACAATACTTTATTGGCTCTTTTAATTTTTTAAATAAGAGAAAAACTGAAAAACAATTTTAAAGTTTTATTGATTAAATAATATTAATGTGGCACAATTGGAACATAATGTGATAAAAATTATAAACAGAACTCCTACAAAAATGGTAACAAATTAGTTATATTTGTTATTAATTGTTATGTTAGATGAAATCTGACTAAAAACAATAAAAGGAAAGAAATAATAAGAGGATGGAATGATTTAAAAAGTTCTATATCTCAAATACCTTGAAAATAACACACAACTTTATTGTTTCCCTTTTTAGTTTCTTTTTAGCCTATTTTTTAAGACTTCTATAGTTTCGGACACCAAATGATTTATAAATTTATTTGACTGTTATTAAAAAAAAACACATTAAAATATTTGATAACAGAACAAAATTACCTTTCTCTTAAAGCGGTTAGGTT
This sequence comes from Listronotus oregonensis, assembly GCA_019359885.1. Lineage (NCBI taxonomy): Eukaryota > Metazoa > Arthropoda > Insecta > Coleoptera > Curculionidae > Listronotus > Listronotus oregonensis. Next base: position 16,102 of record JAHBCN010014117.1, read on the forward strand.
CAAAATGCTAACTTAACTCTTTAAATATTGCACGAATACTTAACTTAAAATAAGGATCTCTTCGTTCAAAAATTAAGGCGCAAACAAATAGACTACAAGACAAAAATAATGTTTTTCCTAATAGGGGACCCCTAGACTATAGATCTGCAAAAACCTTGAGGTGCTATTTTCTCGCGAATATAGTACCTCCCTTCTGGTGGAAGAAGTAACAAAATAATTTTAAAAAAATGTATATCCATTTCATTTTGAAAAGATTTTTTCAATTAGTTGACATATCTGCAATTACCTTAGTTATTAATTTATTGATGATATTATTTCTTAAAGCTACTTAAGTGATTCCCCGCACGCTACACACGCCTTGTCAATAAATATCTAAGTAACGTCGAAGGCATATTAAATGAGCAATATTCGCACACACTCATTACAAAATCATGTCCTGTGTCTCGAAAGTTCATTGTTAATTAACTAAGCCTCTAAATACTAAAGGTTTCACATTAAGTTTAGACATTCCACATGACGTGTTTCTTAGTGGAAATGAATTTTTTACAGAAAACAAAATTAAATATTTTGTAAGTACGGGAAAACTGCATATTCATATATTTTTCCCGTTACGTTTTTAAAATTTCTATTTTTTCATTATTCTACCGTTAACATAAATAATGAAAGGGAAAAATATGGTGAAATATTTTTTTCTTGACGTTTCCGGTCCTTAAATAAGGAAACATTTTTTAAAACCAATGTTCCTCTTGTGTGCTTCTTTCTAGGTATTTTTGTCTTAGTAAACATCGATATAGTCGAGGCAATGAAGCACTTAACTTCGGAATTTTTTGCACTAAGACGGATCAGAATGCGGTTTTTTGCATTCGCCAAAAATTTTTTGTAAAAAATGTACCTACTTTGGACTTATACAAACCACAAATTGCATTGCGGTTTGTATAACAGGCAGAACTAGCCCAAATCGGCTTCTTGGGGGTTTTTGAAGTCGCTGATCACGATTATAATGTTAAAATTGCCCACCTGCACCTCAGGAACGCCGATGAACGTCATCTCCGTGGGGCTCTTTCAAAATTCACGCGGGGAAGGAGAGAAACTCGACGCCCGGGGTGCAAAACCTGGACGTGGACGTCATCTCCGAGAATTTTCCTTTGTTCAGGCCTAGGTTCCGATGCACTAGATGTTCGGGGAATCGTTTTTGACGTAAAATTTGGATTAAGCCCCCCAAAAAACGCCCCTACAATGATTTTTGGGCTGTTTTTGACGATCTTGTGAGGAAAATTCTCGGGAATGACGTCCACGTCCGGGTTCCGCAGCACCTAGGAGGATGTTCGCCCATACCACATTTGAATTCAGCGACCCAAAAAACCCCCCATAACGATTTTTGCTTCGTCTTTTTGGAATGTGTGAGAAAAACCCTCGGAGATGAGAACCGCGTCCAGGTTCCGGTGTACCAGGTCCCAGGGGAGTATTCGCCGATACCATATCTGAATTCAGCGACTCAAAAAACCCCCGGGCGTCGAGTTTGTTTCCTTTCCCTCGTGAATTTTGGGAGAGTCCCACGGAGGTGACGTTCATCGGCGTTCCCAAATTCCAGGTTGGCTGTGGATCAATTTAATCCTGATCAGCGACCTCGAAAACCCCTGCAAACCTGATTTGGGCCAGTTCTGACTCATATTTACAAAGTTATTAAATCTTCCAAAAGCTATCTTAAAAAATGCATTTTTGAATGCATTATTGGGTGCAGCAATGCAATTTGCGGTTTGTATAAGTCACAAAGTAGGTAAATTTTTTACAAAAAATGTTTGGATGCGAATTCCAAAAACCGCATTCTATCCGTCTTAGTACAAAAAATTTCGAAATTTTGGCCTTTTTAGTGCTTCATTGCCTCGACTAATATGCCTTTTTAATTGTAATTTTTTTTGGAATTTATTTCTCTTTTACCTATATCTCATTTTTTTCAAACTGTTTTATTTATTTTTTAAGTATCAAGATAGTAATGGCTATTCTTCTAGCATTCAGCAAGTAAATGCTGGGATTTTTCGGAACTCAGAACTGGCGCTGACTCCATTTTTTCATTACTTTATCAGTCACAATTAATTTCATTAGTAATATTGCTGATAAAAGTACCCTTTAATTTAATATTTCAATTTTTAAGCCAGTCCCTAAGTCTAATTTGGAAAAGCGCTTAGGGAACACATTTCTGTAACAGGGTTTTTAAAGGCGCCTTAAATCTAATCCAGTTTATGGCCTCAAAAAGACAATCATATTTACTGTCCTGGAAAAAGTTTACTAATACTCTTCACCTATAAGCCGCCTAGTTTTGAAAAACCAAAATGTATTTAACCTTGTTTGCGGTCATTTTGAGAATAAGTTTAATTGAAATAAACCACGTTTTATCCATAATCATAGCTGCCTTAAAAAAGCTGGGAGTCCTCTCTCGAGTCAGAAGAAATTTTTCGCCTTTAATTCGTGTCTGTATGCATTCTTAATCAGATTCTGCTTGGAATATTGCTTGGATATTTAGGAAATGGCGTCTTCCACCACTCTTTCCATTTTTAGCTCAATTTACAAAAAATGTTTATTACCTAAAATTTTAAAACGAACCATCTTTAAAAAGTTGTGCGTAGAACATAGAAAACCCAAAATCTGTACAGAAGGTAGCTTTTCCCTGTTTTTTATGTGAAAAAACCTATGAAAATTAGTAATTTTCTCCTTCAGAAAAAAAAGGATTTGTTTGTAATTTATTCTCAATACTGTCGGGCGTTTTGTATAGAATTAAAAAACAAACAAAATGACTCTTTGTAAAACCTTATCGATGCATTTTTCGCAGAGAAAAGTCGGAAAACCGCTAAAATCGACCATTGTTTTTAAATTTCATAACTTACACCCATTAAAGGTGGTAAGGGGGAAATTTTCGGAAGATAAATGTTTATAACATGTAACTTAAATGCACTAAAAGCGGACAATGTGGGCCGTATAGCTTTTTTTAATTGCAGTTAAAATAGTTTGCAGTGATATTTTGGATGGCTCAGCTAATAAACTGTAATTGTCTAATTTGAATTTAGTAAACAAATTATTAAAATTCAAATTTTATTATACAACTTCTATATTATCTTTGATATAATTTGGTAAAAAGTGTGAAGAACGACTCCGGATATTGCGCTAAACGTGGTATCTCGCTTTTGGAGCAGAGTTGGGGGGGTCAAAGCAAGTCAAACAAAATGTAAAAATACGAACGCCTGTCGTGGTATATTTTCTCTACCTTGTTTGGACCTCCCACCACTCCGCTTAAGAAGCGAGATCGCGCGTTTAACGCAATATTCGGAGTCGTTTTCTACACAGATATACAAGTTATAGAATAAAATTTTAAGTTTGATAATTCGTTTACTAAATTTAAATTGTACAATTATAGTTAAAAAGCTAAGTCGTCCAAAATGTCAGTGCAAAATATTTAAACTGCGATTTTAAAAAAGTTTTTGGTGAATAGGCTCAGCCTTTAGCCTGTTTAAACAATATATTACAAACACTTATTTTCCAGAAGTTTAACTTTTCCGATTTTTCTCTGCGAAAAATGCACCGACAGCGTTACAAAAAAAACATTTTGTTTATTTTTGGATTTTTTACAAAAGTTTTATTGTCAGTTTCGAGATTAAATTACAAAAAATTAAACTTTTTTACTCTAAAGAAAATGGTTATTTTTTATAGGTTTTTTCATATAAAAAAACAGGAATACGCTTACTTATACAGAATTGGCATGGCAAGGGGGGAGCCAATTTTAATGTAATAGAGTAGGATATATATGGTATGACTCCAGATTAAAAAGAGTATAATATCGTAACAAAATGACTATAGGTTGTATGGTTTTGTCTTGCAAATCCAAGGGTAACATAACCGGCATTTTTTACTTTAGGTAAGTATTTCTTATATTTAAATAAGGTGCTTTTTATGAGACGTAAGGTTAGGTAACCGAATAAATAATAATAAATTAATTATGAATAATAGAAAATAAAAATTTCATAGGAAATAGCAGTGAGAAAAGGCAATCTTAACTATCTTTTAGATGATTTCCACAATGTTTGTGTATTTCTGTGGATTATTAAAAAGAAATAAGGTTTACATTTAGGTACTTTTATTTCGAATGAAAGAAAGTACAACTTTATGTTAAAGTTCCTTTTTGCTTTTTCTGTATTTGTTTAAAAATAAATTAGATTTTTGGTTTCTTAATCTTACATTATTAACTTTTTAAGCTCGACATACTGTAGACACATAATATTTAACGGATACTGTTAAAATGGATACCTAGGTACCAAAGGCTACTAAACATTTTTAACCACTGTTATTCTGCCTCATGAATGTTTGTTATTAGTGAAAAGTATATGCCTAAAAAGCAGTTCCAAAAATTTTTAGTTCTTAATGTACAACCAGAATCTTAAGATTAGCTTAAACTCATTTACACTATCTTGCCCTTCTTTTATCACAAAATTGGTGATAAATACATGAAACTATCATACAATGTTTGAAATTTATTTTAAAAAATCGTGTTTTTATTTATTTAAAAGGATTTTTGGTAAAAATACAAAACTCTCAAAAATATTGACCAATTAAATAGAAGGCTGTAAAGTGGCGTCATCTATTCTTTCCATATTATATCAGAAGATATCAAATCCAATATTACACAATAATTTTAAATATTCTATAGTAGTATCGTTTAATAACCAACAATTTAGTGCAAAAATAAATAATAAAAAAAACAGTAAATGTTTGAATTTGACATTTAATAATGTCAACTTTATAGTAATAGTTTAATTACAAAGAATTAATTTAAAAGAATTTGGAAGTCCGACCCTGACCTACTATTCATTGCGCAAACTCCGCGGGGCCAATCCCCCTATTCCCGCTGCCCTGCACGCCTGGACAATTTTGTTCTCCAGTATTGGGCTTCCATACACCTTTAAACTTCCTTGGGATTCTCCGGTCGCTTCTTTTGATATGCCATTATTATTATTCACTACAGGGACGGAGTAAATTATTAATTTAAATGCAATATTTTATTTTATAAGAATTTATTTAAAAATCGTCAGAAGTGCTACCTTATTCGTAAGATCGTAAAATCGGAACCAAAATTGTGTAATCTTACGAATAATCGTGAGATCTAGCATCACCGAGTGTGTGTGTGTGTTGTTGCAGTCCAGCCGAGGTACTCCCCTCTTCTTTTTTTTTGTCGGTAGAAAGGAAATCAGCCGCTGTTCGTTTTCTGTCTGTCTTTATTTTGCTCAAGCATTTGCCTATTAAATTGACATCTTCTTTTATCGCACTGAAAATCTCTACACCTAAGGAATTGGTTTAACAGACGTGTATACAGATTTTGGTTTTTATGTTCTATGACCAATTTTTTAATGATAGCACTGGTTGCTGTTATATTTGAGGTACCAAAACAGTTTTTATTTACTTTATAAACAGTGCTATATTGATTGTATTCAAAGAGCAGCCATTCATCTCATAGTTAACTCAACATTTCCAAAAATACTTCTTTGTCTTGCTACCGATAAGCTGTAGGAAGCGTCGCTCATTTAAAGTTATTTTTAAAGGCTTTTTTTTGAATAATTAGCCCATATAATTTCTTCTCTAGCAGCCCCCAATAGAGCCACACAAATTGCCACTGCAACCCTTTAAAGTTTATGTAGAAAAATCCCAAACTTTTTACTATTTTATTTTTTAAGTATGCTGACTGCGGCTTTACTTCCTCCAAACCTTCAAATCTTTAAGTCGCAATGCGTGTTATCAAACTATCTTATTCTGTCTTAAGCCTTAAAGCCTAAGTACTTTACTACCTGGACTTTAAACCTTTTAAGTCAGTCCCAAGATAAAAAAAGACAAAATGGCTTATGACAAAAACAAAGAAGTCGACTTCGCCTTTTTAATTTAAAAAAGTATCGTACCGACGAAGTGTAAAATAAGTATATTTATTTATAATTTTCAAGAACGAATAGGTATAATATGTTACTTATGTTACAGTCATTCTGCAATAGCCTCTATAGGTAGTTTTATAAAAAAATATATTTAGATAATACCACCTAAGAAGATTATAATATTAATTATTGAAAGTAGCAGTAAACATTGGAGAAATTTTTGTATTACCAGAATACAAATTAAAATCATGTTTGTAACATCCGAAATATGATACTTCATGTAAATTGTATTTCACTAATTACTCAATTTAAATTTATTGTGATTTTGCTAGATTTTACTTTGTTAACTAATAAAAATTTTCGTTTTCAGATGTTCTAATAGAAAAATGTACATTGGGAAATATTGTCATTGATCTTTGCCTAATATTCATAAATTAAATTTTCCTTTAAAATCACAAAATCACAGAAACCAGTTAGACGTTATTCTTTCTCTTTGCTACCTTTAAAAGCCAATCTTTTATTGCCATTCAATTGCAAAATATCAGCACTGAAACACAAAAAGAACTCTTAACTTGTTATTATGATAGTGCACAGTTGGCAATCGTGACAAAAGCATTCCCGCTCGAATCGAAAGAGTCAAGAACTATTTTCCAGTTTTCGTTTTTCTTCTATTGCTCCTGTTCTAGACGTGCCGAGCTTGATATGTGATATTTTAATATGGATTACGTCATAACTTTGTTCGTGCTCATAGCTGATGTATTTATTGAAGTTTACAGTTTTCCAACAGTGGCGTTACAAAGTTAGGCTTATACTCGTAAAAATGTAAACACCAGAGATGCATAAAGAATCTACTTGAGCCAGGGCCCTTATTTTGGAATCTCGTAAATATTGTGAGCTTTTGCTCTTTCGAGACCACACCTACCCTAGAAGAACCTCAATTTAGGTAGACACTATGTTAAAGGGTTATTTTAAGATAGTAGCTCAGTGTCAAAATACCTTCAGTGACGGTTTCTAATAGGAGAGAATTGGCAAGTTTAACCACCGATAAGGGTACGGAAACAAATATGGAGGAAAATGCTTATAAGATTTCTTTTGCACCAGCACACATTTGTGTGAAATTATTGTGGTGTAATTTTTTTACTAACATGAATGACACTTTGTCTTCTGTACTTTTCTATCGTAAATTAACTGTGGATAGCAGATGCATTGTAGAAAGTAAAGCATTAGTAAATGCCAAACATGTTATTTTGATTGGTACAACAGGTGAAACAGACAGTCACGTGGAATTACTAGGACTTTACAAACAAGTGTCATCGAGTGTAGCCAACATGAAATTAAAGGCTACTACTACTACTGTACTACATATAGAGGACAGGAAAATAAACATTTAAGTTTAAATAAAATGAACAATTTAATATAATAATATTTTTTTATTTAAAAAATTTTTTTTTTTAAATTTTAAAAAATT
>JAHBCN010014118.1:0-23165 GCA_019359885.1 Listronotus oregonensis
TAAAGAAAAAAAAATTACTTACGTAGTAATAAGAAAGTTACAACCTAAAAAACCCTTACTTTATTTTAATAAGTTATTCTTCATTTCTGTATCATGACCCGATTTCAAAAAAGAAAAATTATGTAAGGGTTAGAAAATTTAAATTATATGCAATAAAAAATTTTTTTTCAAAAAATTTTTCAGCCCAATATTTTTTTTTAAAAAAAAAAATATTTTTTTTTTAATGGATTTAACATTTTTGGGTCCCAAAATTAAAAAATACAAAAAAAAAAGGAAAAATTCTGATTAATTTGCTAATTATACTATGAATTAAATTAAACTTGAATTTGGGGATTTTAAGGGGTAAAAATTAAACGGAAAATTAAAATTTCCTTTTTCTAAATTTTTCCCCCAAAAATTTTTTTTTTTTAAAATTTTTTTAAATCTCAACAAAGGGGAGAAAAGTTTTTAAATTCAAACAGAAAATTAAAAAAATTAAAGGGCCCCTTTACCTTTTAAATTTTTATTATTCTTAACCATGCTTCAAGGGGGGCCCCCTTTTTTACCTTTGGCCACATATTTTATTTTGATGTATTATCTGGTAAGTTTTTTTTAAAAAAAAAATGATAATTTAAGGTAGCAATTACCCAAAAATTTAAGAGAGAATTTGGGAAAGGCGCTATAATAAGTTTATAAATTTGGTTAAAAAATACAAAATATTGTAAAATGCTAAAAAGGTACAAGACCGTCCCGTCCCTTTAGCCAGAACCCCCTTTTACCTGCGGCCCCCCCAAGATATCCCTTAATTATTAGAAAATTATGTTACTTTTATCTGAATAAACATGCTATAAAAAATTTTTAAAGGGTTTAAACAAAAAAAAATTTTTTTTCTTTTTAAAATCAAATGAAAATAAATTTAAAAAAAAAATTTGCTTAGATAAAAATTTAAAATTTTTTAAAATTTTTTTATTTTATTATGGTTATTTTAATTAACTTTATAGGATAAAAAATTAAATTAAAAACTAGTTGTGAAGTTTTTGGGAGATCCCCCTGATGTGACTGGATGGGGAAAAAGTTTCATTATTAAATTTTTTTCCAAAAACCAAGAAAGTTTCGTCATTTTATGTAAAATTTTTTCCCGTATTTTAAATTTTTTTTTAATTTTTAATTCCACAAATCCTTTTAAACCACCCATTCTTCCCCTTAAAAAATTTTTTTCCCCCCCTTTTAATTGGGTTATCCAGAAGTCACCCGTTTGAATATTTTTACATTCGGACTATTTCTTCTTCATTCTTTATGTATTAATCATTCTTCTTCCGAACTGCTACTTGAAAGTTCCAAGTTCTTCTTCAGAAGATGTGGATGATTGAAGAACTTGTTTAGCCTGTCCCACATATTTTTTTCTTGCTAATCTATTTTGCAATGTTGAGCCTTTCTTATTTTACATTTTTTCTCTGGGGTGTCTGTCAAAACTCGACTCGGGCTTAGTAACACCGGGGCCACGACCCTGGTGCTTACTAATCTAGGTTTTGCTTTTGAAAAGTTACTGTATTTGCTCTGGTGTCTTTATGCATTTTGAAGTATTAGCATCACATTAAATGAGTGGAATCAGCAACACTAAGATCAGGATTCCAAATTTATTTCATCTCTGGGTGACATGTTCCTATCGAATACTCTCCTGGACGAGGAACTCTATCATCTGTAAAAATATTTTAATTAAATGGCGAAAGTCCCGCCGCTTGAATCCTGATTGAATGTTGACGGATTAAAATTGGGATAAGCATGCCCCACCGCACCAGCAACATCATAAATTGTAAGGTATCTTGGTGCATATGAAGCCAGTTTGAAGCTATCTCACTGTAAAATTTTGAAAGGACCAAAATCGATTCATCCAAAGTTGGCTAAAACTTATGGGTACAAAATGCAAATAAAATTAAAATTCCATATTTTTTTTGCTGTTCTACTTTTATAATTTATATGACTTTCTGTAGGTTCTGCACAAGTAAGACTTTATTTTCATTTGAAGGTTTCACATGTTTAAACAAATGATACCAGAATGACAAATATTTTTTCTGAGTTCTTGATCCATCCTGTAGGATTTGGCTATGTTCAAGTGTCCCTGGTGGTGCCCTTTAACATATGCTCTTATAATGCACTCTAGGAAATATTAAGGGCAGGCATGAAATAGGAATTGCCACAGCATTTTATACATCCAATGAGGTTGTAGTTAATATCTCTTTCTGCCTGATGACATACCCCATCCAGTTAATGCCTTTTCCGCTGGTAAGACTTTTACTGGGCTATGAATAGTTGGTACACTACTCTCGTTCATTATAAATATTTTCAGGAAAAAACTGATTACCTTTCAGTCTGTACATTACTAAAAATGATGAGACGTTATGCTTATTGAAACTGGTTGCCTTAAAAGGCTTGTTGGTTGAGGCTTTAGTGATATTTTTTTCACGGCTGACAAAATTGTAATACCACGTTTTTCCTGCCTTCTAAAATTTATTCCATGTTGGATAATTAATATTATTAGCTTAAGCAAATTGAAAGCAAGTTTTTCTACATCTAAATGATAGTCCATAACATTTTACTTGCAATTATGATGTATTCCTCTAGCATTTTTTCTTGGTCTTCAGTGAAAACTTTTTTTTACGTCGTATTTATTCTTATATTTAAAAGGCATTCCAGAGAATTTTTAATGCAACTGTAGTGTGCTTCTTTATGTTTGTAAAGATTTGCTGCAGTTTGCACACATAGTCCGATTTGCCTTATTAGGCACACAACGGGCGTTCTTCAACGCCTCAGGATCTATTTTGTCTTTTAATTCCTTGTTTACTTCGAGGAATCAAAATTAAAATATTTTATGTAAACTTAATGAAACAAAGTATTAAACATTGTTAAAACAAGCAATGGGCATAATAATGTACCTGGGCCCTGAGGTCGGTGTACCTATGGCTAAATAAAAGGTACCATACCATATCTTGTCTAAAGGTGAGGAGGAGTATCTTTACGAAAACAACACCCACAAACCAAAACTATTAAAAATTTTGTACATCTCTTACAGACTACTAATGACCATTCAAGATCTTTAAGAACTTATACAGTAGTTACAAAAATTATTTACTTTTGAATTTTTATATTGTTTTTTATTTACTTCATAGTGATTTGCAATTGTCTCACAGACTTTAAATTTGGTTATAAAAGGCGCGAATTCAAATGTCAAACTTAGTTTAGTTCAGCTCCTAGAGATCTAACAGTGCTGCCAAACGTATATATTTTTGAAAAGTAGGTAAGTGATTTAGTAGACACGTAAAAGGCCGTAAGGTACAAGAGTGCCAGAGGTACAAGAGCTTTCTCCTACCGTGTGCGGATAAATTGGTTTTTGCAACGAAAGTCCTCTGGTTCTGTAAACTCTGTATTTTCTGTTGAAACAATTTTCAGGAAGCAGAAAACTGGTCAGTAATTAAATACGTATGGATTTAATTATCATTTGTTTTTAATTAGCCTTAGTGACTTTGTTTTAAAATACCTATGTTTCATATCTGTATCCCAACAAAAGTCTAGATTTCTTTTAAAATTAAAAACCTGAGGTTTGCACTTACGTTTTAAAAACCTCAGTTTTTTCAACTACAGAATTGTAAATGTCTCTAAGAAGGTTTGTCCAATTGTGAAGCATTTATTTCCTAACTAAACTCATTTTTTTTTATTTAATTGCACAAAATATAAACTAAATAATTTTTTATTGGGTTTAATAATATTATACAATAATCACAAAAAAAATATTTTCAAAATAAACAAAACAGGTACTTTCAAAAATAAACTCAAGTTCTTTGTTTTCTTTTTCCATGATTACTTCTTCTTCTTTCTCTTGGTGGTTATCTTGTTTCTGGCGAGTTTCAACTAAGCGCTGAATATTAGAGTTAAATAACTGACCTGCAAACTTGTTTTTAAAAACAATTTTATTTACTAAAAGTCGAATTTAACAATCGTGAAAAGAGCGACTTAACTAGCATTGACTAACATACAATACGAAGATCAAAATTAAGTGAATACAAAGTTTAGAAACTACTTATATAGATTATAATGTAAACAAACAATCAATGACCTTGTTGATAAGGGTATACTTTGGTCATATATAACTCCTCCTCTCAGTTCAGAAAATGGTAAATAATGAATTTTCTGAAGATTCTTTAGTTTTTTTTTCTCGATTAATCCCTCTTCTTAATTTTCCATGATGATTGCTGTGTCAATATAATTAATATGGGAATAGCTAAAAGTGACCATAAAGCTTGGGAAGGTGATTTTTTCTGGAATGTTCAGAAATTTCATATTATCAAATGCAATTTAGCGTTTTTTATTTCTTCGTAATTTGTTGTTGGACTTCCATATATGGCGTACTTAAAATTTTCCTTGATATGTACAGTTGTATGTATCTGGGATTTCTAATATGGTATTAAAGATCTGATCCTTTGTCTTTTCTTACATGGCTTGCCGTCGATTTCTTATTAATAATTGAAAGTTTTATTATACTGGGTTTTCCACTTTAATAGAAATTGTTAAGGACAATTTGTTTGATGATCATTTGTTAGCTGGTATCAGAATTTCTTCTCCATGGTCTTTCTTGACAGTGCAGTTTTCGTATAACATGCTGCAATTGGACACGGTTTGGCTGTTGTTAAAAGTTTATGGATACATGTTACTTCCTTTGTCTAGGTTATCCTGTTGGCAAATAAATTTTCCTTCTATTTCGGGACATAAATTTGTTGTTTGTTCATTGGTTGTTTTCGCCAAGTAATACATAGGGTCTAGGTAAGATAATGGTTAGCAGTTGAGGATTGGAATAGGGTAGATTTTTATACTATGAAAAAAGAGTTGATTAATAATGTATATGATGAAAATAAAACTATATTTTCTTTTATTAATACACGGGTACCAAATAGATTGTGTATCATTAATTGATTGAATTTTATAAATATCGATTTCTTCCGTATAGTTTTTGAGTTATATTTAATAAATTAGTTAGCTGATTGGCATTTAGAATGGAGTTATGTATAACGTTTGTTACAAAAGAAACGTACAGTCTATATTATCACCAAAGATTAATTTACTTATTTGAGTTAAAATATTGTCCAAGACGAGCGATAAATGCTACAAACTATGAGAGAAATAGTAATATTGCTTTTCAATTAAATGCAATTTGCTTTATAATTATGTTTGGTTATCTGTTATCTCTACTAATTTGAGAGTCATGGGGAAGTACTTTAAGAGTCTAGTTAATATTGTGTGTGCTCGTTCTAAATTCATTTTGAATATTTGTCGTTATTACTAATCGTTTTTAAATATGAATCGTATCGTTTTTCGTCATCGGAGTCAAAGTTCAAATAATATTTGTTTACTTTTGGCCAATGCCACATTAATTGCCTATCCTCTTTATCCCTAATAACATTTTATAGAAATATAAGAGTATTTTGTTTTATTAAGTTTAGAAAATCGAAAGTATGAATTTTTTATGTAGTCATATATGTGAAATTTTCCTTAGTATAATTTGTTAGGACTGTTGTTTATTCTTAATAGGATATGATTAAATTGACTTAAGCATAATTTATATTAGTAATATTATATATAAGTGCTGATATGTCGCGTGTTAGTCACGTGCGCGGAACCCAAGGACATTGGAATTATCGGGTTTTTATTTCATTTCTAGAGCTACAACCAGGAAGAAGGCAGAAGATGGTTTGTTTCATCTGAAACAAATAAAACGTTGTGGTTTAGATTTTTTCTATGGATTTTCCGATTATTTTGTATAACAACGTTTTCGTAAGGTAAGTTCTTAATGGGAAAATTAATTTTTCGTATTTGTTTTGTATTTACTATTCCTGGTAACTTTTCAACAGTTTTTCAGTGTCACTTCGACAGTTTCTTGTCTCGTTTCGTTTTTGTCTAAGATTAGTTTTGCTAAGACTCAGGCATCGTGAATTTGTTTGTTGAATTGTTTTTTATGTTTCTTGAATGTTCTTGTGAAGAATTAGAAATAACTTGTTCTTCGTTTTAACTCTAGAGGTTACGAAAATCAGCTTGCCTTATGATTTGGAAAAGGGGTATTTAGAGTTACCATGAGTAGAGTTATTATAAGAGAGAAACTGGTAATTCATTACCTGAACAATACTTGCATTCTGTCCAGTTTTGGCATACGTTTCGTGGGGCAGGAATGGAGCCTCTCGATAGGGCTATTAGAGTTGACTAGGGGTGCAATAATGCATCTCGATATTATGCAAGGTACAATTTGTAAATTTTCATTTTTAAAAGTTCTGCCATTATCTGAGGTTATTTTCTTGGGGATGCCATAGTGGTTAAAATATGTTATTAATTTGTCTAAGACTCTGCATTCTGTTTGAGGCTTAGGTGGGGTAAGCTTGACCTAATTTGGAAAAAACTGTCAATAATGGTTAAAAAATATGTATTATGTGTCTTAAAAAGTATCGATATTACAATACAGATCATAAAGGTTCATAAACCGATAGGGGTTGGTTTAAACATCATTAATTTATTAGGATGTCTCTCATATTTTGACTTCTGTAAATTTCTGCATAGGTTAACGTATGTTTTAACGTCATTTTCTAAATTTGGCCAGTAGAAAACCAAAGACGCGATATTTTCGGTTATTCTCGGTGAGAAGTTTTTAGTCTCGTGGTAAAACTGACCTTTTCTTTGTTGAGTATCGTTATCCGTGACGCCTTCGATAAAATATTTGAACAGAGGTAATTAAAAAGATCCGTTTTTATGACTTTAAAAACTCTGATTATAAGTGGTTCTAAGTTGTTATTCTTAAAATACATGCAAAATATGTTGATTTTTGGCATAAAATGTTCTTTACCTTCAGTAAAGGACGTCCTGAAGGATCAGGTGAAATATATAGTTCTTTGTTTATCAAATATTTTATCTTTTTGAATTTTGACTTGATTGTTATTTGCATACCTAAAGCACGATTTGATTTTTATAAACGCTAACGAAGTAACATATGGGGCTCCTATTATTGGGTTTTCTGCACTAGAATGTATAGTTCTAGAATAAATACTTGTCAAATCAGTTTTCCTTGAATTTTTCTTTTTTAAAGCAACAGTTTAGTTTTGTCAGGCAACAACTGAAACATCAGATATTATTTTAATTTTTGGTTGTAAGTTCTATGGTCTAGTTGATAATAAGTCAGTCTAAGTCAGAATTACCGATGTGGGGTAAATCATTAGAATCGTAATTGGGGAAAAGGGAAATATTGACCTTCTTCTTACTATTGTCTATCGCATGGATTTGGATTCGCGAAAGAGCATCGGCATTGGTGTTATATTTACCTTTTTTTTATAAATAACTCTGTAATCATATTCCTCTAACTTTTAATTCCAGCGAACTAGGCTTAGAGTTTGGCTTCCTTAATGGAAAATAGCCATTGAAGGGGCTTGTGATCTGAGAGAATTCTTACCCCTGTTCCAAAGAGATACGGACGAAAATATTTTTGTAGCCCATAATGATACTTAACAATTCTTTTTCGATCGCACTGATAATTTTATTTCCGCAGGATTCCAGATGGAAGCGTAATGCAATGGGGAGATCTTGACCAACTGGTCCTTTGTGACAATACGGCACCTATTGCATAGTTGAAGCATCCGTGGTGAATAAATCATTTAGAAAAATCGGGATGTTGTGGATCATTCATAAGAAGTTTCTTAAGTTTCAAAGCAGTTTATAAATCTTTTGATTATGTATTGTATAGTTCTATCTTTTTAAACAATTTGTCATCGGTTTTGTTAGTTGCGCGAAATTTTTTATAAATTTCCGATAATATCCGATAAGTCCTAAGATCGATTTAATTTTTAGATTTCTTGGTAGGGGAAAATTTTTATAGCCTTAATTTTTTTTTGGGTTATTTTATAATGTCGGTTGTTATTACATGTCCTAAGAATTTGTTTGATTTCAACATAAAAATTCGCACTTATCTAGTTGAATTTTTAGATTGTGTTCTCTATTCGTTAAAACTTTTCTTAATTTGTAATATGTTCTTGTAAGGAGGTGGAAAATATTATTGTATCGTCCATGATACTAAACATATTTTACCTTGCAAACTTTTTAGAACATTATCCATGTTGATTGTGTTGAAAAGTCGCGGGGCGTTTTTTAAGCCGAATGGCATTCTGACGCCCGTAATGTCCATTCTCTGGCAGTGAACGCGGTTTTAGGCAAGGATTCGTGATGTACTGATTTACGAAATCCAGAAGCCAAATCTAATGTAAAGGTAATATTGGTTCTCCTAACTTATCTAGAATGTCAGAAATATTTGGTATTGGATACCCGTCATCTGATAGTTTTTTCGTTTAATTTTCTATAATCGCAAACTATACGCCATTTTTGTTTTCCTGACGCGTCTAATTTTTTGGGACTACCCAACGGAGCTAGACCAGGGGCTAGACGAAGGTCGAATAATTCCGTCGTTTAACATTTTTGAAATTTGCCTTTGTACTTCTTGCTCGGTGAATATAGGGGTATCGGTACGACCTATAGAATGGGAATTTCATCAGACGTTTTAATTTCGTGTTTGGTTAGTAAATGTCAGTTTGTCTTCGGGTCTATATGAAGACTTGTAATTGCGTGAAATTAGACTTTTAATTCTGATGCTTCCTTTGGTTAAGATGTTGCTTATGAAGGAAAAATTGTTAAATGATTATTGATGGAGACTGATGAATTAATAAAATGCAATTTGAATGGTTTGATAATTTTTTCTGCTTGTTTTAAAGAGTCTAAAATTTGCTCGATGTTAAAAATTTTGAAATCAGAACTCTGAACATTTAGCCTTTGTCTAATCGAGTCCGAAAGAAAATGGGCATTATACTGGAGTCTGTTGATTTCTGATTTCTAAAGAAACGGCACCATTTTTTACTTTAATAAGCAGGGTAAAATTTCAAAATATTATTATTTATGTGGGGCATTAATATCTCAGTGTTTTCGTCAAGGTCTGTATTAATTTGTTTTATTATAGCATACAGTGGTATCTCTATTTGTTAAATTAAAGCCTTCCTCATATAAAAAGTGGTATTTACATGTTTCTCAAAGCAATGGGCCAATGTAATTATTTAAATCACATTTAGTTTTAATTTTCGCAAATCGCGTAATCCTAAAATTCCGTCAGCAAAATAGTCAGGAAAGTTATAGAGGATAAATTTAATTTTTCTTTTGGTTAAATTCGGCGCTAATGCTGCATGTTGTTTCTATTTTTTGCTTTGTGTTTCCGTACAGTTAGTGTGGTTAGAATTAAAATTCACTGGGAAAATATTGTTCAGCAATAAAGGGTCTTAAGATAGAGGTGTGAGATCCTGTGTCTATTAAATTTTAAAGGAGGATTCTAGTTGGATATATGGTAAACTATTTATTTGAAAACCCATTTATGTTTGGAGGCATTTCTCGTTTTCTGAGGCCGTTATACAAAATTTTCGATACTATGGTCCAGAATTTTGGGGTGGATTTTGTCTATTTTTGTGAGTCATTTTGAGAAGTGTCATAAAGTCTGATATTCGTACGAGGGATAGGACTCTGTATAGAGTGTGCTATCAGGAAAATACATATTTGGGCTAATTTGAATATTGAACAATTTCTTGATGACCGTCATTTTGACTTTGTTATTTTAAACACTAGTGGATTTTTATGAGGATTAGTTAAAAATGGATTTCGTCTTATATTTCTGGTTTGTAAAGAGAAGGCATCCTACTGGTGGCTGGACATAGGTGTGGGTCTTTCCGTGGGAAGCTTATATATTTTCCATGAAAATACATTTTTTGGTTTTCCAAAGACTGTCTATTTGTTGGGAAATTATGGTAATAGCCTTGGTTTAATACTATCAGTTGACTTGTAAATCTATATGGAATGCACTTATATTATAACATTGCTCAAATATAATGAATCAAAGTTGAATTCATTTTTATTGATAAGATGGTATAAAATTGATTGTAAATGAGAATAATTATTAGAAAATTCATGATTTGCTAAGGGGTGAAATACGCTAATTCTTTGTCTAATAGGGGTTGTAGCCTATATTTATCATTATTTTTGTTCGAATTAATTTGGTTATTCTGTCAAAACCAAGATTAAAAACAAGATTATCTCTAGAGTGTGAGGATTGTGAATCATTAGTATTGAACTCTAAGTTCACTAGAAATGTTTGATAACAATACAGTTATTGCAGTTGATTCTGCTTGTTGAATTAATGCTTGTTTAGGTGGTTGTGCTAAATTTTATCCAGTTTGGTTTCTTACAATTTTGAAAGAATATTTTTAATTCGTTTATAAATTCTTAAAGCTGATCATTTTTGGCTTACATAAAAATTTTAGTTGTTAGAAAGAACGTTTCTCATCCGCTTATCTAAATAGTTCATAGCTTCTTTATGTCAGACCACCTTGTAAATCGGGCCTACATAAAAGAAAAATCTCCTCGGCACTGTCAACATTTTTAGCAATATAAAACAAATTCTCAGCTAACAAGTTGAATTAGCCGTATTATCATTATGGTAAAAAGTATCTACACTATTTATAAAACATTCTAGATGTTCGCTGGAGTCCAGTAAGGGTCTTATTGTGCTTGTTAAATTCTTTATGTTTAACTTGAGAACACTATTAAAGTTTCTGAATTATCTTTAATTTTTAATTTTGAAAGAGTTTCAGCCAGTATTTGTAAGAATTGTCATTCAATATTAATGTAAAAATATATATATTATTTATTTATTTATTTATTATTATTTTTTTTTAAGTGTTATCACAGAAAATTTTTGCAAAATTAAATAAAAGAAAATATGTCCAATAATTAAAATATACATGCTAAAATGTGCACAAAAAGCTGAAAGCAAATATATCACTTACAGCTGGAATTTTCTTTCTTCTGAACTGTGACTTTTCCTGCCAGTGGGATGCAGAGATACCTGAATTAGTGAATAGCGAAACTGATGACTGCATGGGGTTTTTGGTGAAACGCCCAGCTTTTCTGCAACAGGTATTAGTCTTCTAAGATCCTACCGACGACCGCGCAGTTATGTTCACAACTGATCGTAAACTTGTTTTAAAACAATTTTATTTACTAAAGTCGAATTTTAACACCGTGAAAAAAGAGCGACTTAACTTACTGATTGACACATACAATACGAAGATCAAAAAATTAAGTGAATACAAAGGGCTTAGAAACTACTTATATATAGATTATAATGTAAACAAACAATTCAATGACTTGTTGATAAGGGTATACTTGGTCATATAACTGAGCATAAACAGTATCTGAGGTTAGACCAATTGGCTTTAAAATGTTTTTTAATAGAATAAAAATTAAAGATTTGTCACCTTTTAGAATGGGTTTTTCCATCTTGAATATTTTGGGGTGTAGACTCGAAGGTAATTTTCCTTTTTTTAGTACTGATTTCAAGGAACCTAGATCAGATTTGTAATTAATTTTTTCTTTTATTAAAACATTGCAATTTTCTTTAGTAGGAGGCCTTTAGATTCACACTTAAAATGTTAACCCATATCCATCTTTCTTCTAAATTATGGATTTGGGACCCTGGCAGATAATTACCAGCCTATTAAAAATCCACAATTTGTAAACTGGCTTCGTCTAGCAGAGAGCTTTGGATTGGAAATTGGGTATCTGCTGACATTTAGTAATAAAAATCATTGACTTAAGGTGATTCGTCTATTGAAATCATCTCCTGAAGACCCTGGACAATACGAAGGCGGGTGGATGAAAACGGTGTTTTTTTAAAGACCGATGCAATATATGACTTAGGAATTGTTGTCTGTTCTTCCACTTTTTCTAACCGATGCTGGGACCATCTCAAACGTTTTCCATTATAATCAGCTCTTGCTTCATTATTTTTGTATAAGTTTTGGATTTCACAAAAGATCCATGGGCTAACAAGTTCGTACCTAAAAATCTAAAATGGTTAGGTTGTTGCCGCTTCGGAAATTGTTCTTCGTATGCAGCTGGTTTTATTTTTTGTTAGATTTAGAAAATAAATTTCTTGTATATCCACCTTTTCGTCATTAATAATTGAAGGTTCTTTATTGTAAATACTAAAATAATCAAAACTTGAATTTTGTTACGGCGTTTAAATGAAATAAGATGCACGCCACCTTGACATTTACATTACTTAAATATAAGATGCGTATCATTTATTTTTTTATGAAATTAAAGTGCTTAATAGCAGTCTAGTCTAGTTTACCATCAATAATAAATATCATTTAAAGCTTAAAGGAACGAAACCAGATTTGCGATATATCAATGAAAAGCTCCTTGAAGAGCTCTTATTTAAAAATGTGTAGAAATCAAGGCACCAAAGGAAAACCAAAGTTTGGGTAAATATCTCAAAAACAAATAAAAGTTAAAATATTTTTACTAAATTACAAATTCTTTTTAAAAAGTGTTTTAATAATGTAGTAATCTTAAAACCGTGAAATTGGTAGTTTGCGAGCTACAGGCTAAAACTTTCCTAATTTAACCAACACTGTGGCTCAAAGCAGCCCTGAGTTACCAATACATGTAGGCCCAATCTGGGACACACACTGTATACTGCTAAAGGATCACATTTGAATTTTTATGCACTCGGTTTCCAAATCATGCATAAGAAGAAACATATTTGAAATAACGCAAAGAAACGCAGAAATTTGTAACAATATTGAAAGGCACTTTTGGAATGGGGTAGTTTATTGTAACAAAATATACTTAAAATTACTTAAATAAGAAAACTGGCAAGTTATAGTAATTGATCTCTACAAGATCCAGATAAAAATAAAATTGAATAAATTAACTTATCTATCTGCACTTAATCACGCACTATAAAGGCGCAACACCATTGCATTGGCTACAATTACATAATTTTGCATCTGACCAGTAAAGGCAAAGACAGAGACATTTTATTGGCGGGTATTTCATAATCCCCA
Source organism: Listronotus oregonensis (assembly GCA_019359885.1). Classification (NCBI taxonomy): domain Eukaryota; kingdom Metazoa; phylum Arthropoda; class Insecta; order Coleoptera; family Curculionidae; genus Listronotus; species Listronotus oregonensis. The sequence continues at coordinate 12,948 of JAHBCN010014118.1, forward strand.
AATCCTCTGGTAGTGAGGGGGCTCAAATGTTAAGTTCACATTACACTGATATGTTGGCCCTGGGTACTGTGATAAAGGAACTTACACAATGGGATGCTTTAGTCCAATCAGGTGGAGTGAAGGTCCGATCATCTGTAGATTCGCCGATGACTAGAGACAATTTTAATAATATTTTGCATGCAATTTTAATGCAACATAATCATAATATTATGAAACTGATAGAAAACAGGAATACAGGAATATCGAGAAACCATTGATGAATGGAAGGAATTGCTAACTTTTGGCGTGTGTCCGTAAGAAACCCATTATTTTAGTTGTCACGTCCCCCAGCTCACTTTTTCATGCGGCCAGCAAAAGAATCGCTAGATTTGGAGATTCCCCGGCGGTCGGAATCGTTTAAATTCTGTCAAAATCGTTCGGTTTCTGTCGGAAAGCTTCGGGTCTCAGCAGTGCTGCCAACATCTCGCTCGCTCCCACATTTTTAATGTGTGATTTGACATATACACATAGATTCAAAAATTTTGCATCACGTTGATTTTTGTATAAAAAATTATATTTAAGTAAAAATTAGCTAAATATTAGTTTATTGCCGAGTTTAAAAAAAAACGCTGATGATTCTTATACAATTTTTATTAGAGAACATAATTTTAAACAAAAAATGTTCTAAAAAAATATTTGACTTTTTTAAATAGGTAATTCAATCATAAGTTTGAATATAACATAATTTAAACAAAAATGTTCTAAAAAAAAATGTTTCAAATTTTTTTAACAAAATTAAACTATAGTTGACAGGGCGTCGCACGTTGGTTGAGAGGTAAGGGTAGTTATGTGGCCGTAAACATTCGCTATTCTCTAGCAGTGACAAGCTCTGGGAGAGTTCTCGAGGATTTCTTCGAGAACGAATTGCTCTGGAAAGTGGTGTCCCAAGCACAGTTCTGGTAGGGTTCATGTCAGTACATGGAAGGTCGTCTAAACGATTTATTCCTTCACTTTTAAGGTGCCATCAACAGCTCTAGTAATGATGAGGTCAGTGCATTATCATCCATTAGGAATATAATTATCACCCAGTCTAATTCGTAAGGGTGCAAGATATCTCTGATGTATCGGTAAACAAATACAGCTTTCAGTTTGGGCGCTACATAATACCTGCCGAAACATGACACTTCCTCCTAAGAACAAAGAAGACACGGGGCGAGCATGGGCAAAGTTGTTGAGCAGCTTTACTGGTTTTTTTCTTAAACACAAAAGCAGCGATTATAACTTCTACCAGAAACCTGGTTTCATCGGAAAACATGACAGAGCAAAATTCTTCTAGCACGCGAATGGGGTGCCCCAGCCCACTGCAGTTGACAACTGGCGCTCAACTGAAGACTTTGACTCACGCCGACATCTTAAGTCTGACTTGTATATTAGTCTTTTAGTATAGAGACAGATACATTAACGCCAAGTGCATGTCTCAATTTCTCTCCGAAGTTTGTAATGGACTTAGTAGATTTCTCTTCGAATTGTTACGTTATGTAACGATTCTGCTGCTGATTTGTAAAACGCTCTGTCACTTCTGGGTTCATTCGCAGAAAATTAGTCGCTAGATAGCTATCCCGTATATGCAAGAAACATCATCACTTTGGAAAAACGTCTATTCCTTCTCAGCCACAAACCTTGCGAGTGACCTTCTTCAACAAAGTTAACAGATTCTTTAATAACAGCTTCCTGTATCATCAAGATTTTCATGCTACACCAAAACCGTAAAATTGAAGTAACTTGCACGACTAAGATACGACACACAAAAAGGTTTTCTTAAACAGATTCTAAAACATTTCGCTATGCAAAATGTTATAACTAAAATAAACGTAAACGAATATGTAGACAAAGTCTCGGTTTAGCAAATGCATTTTAATATGCCAAAACCGGGTATGCAACCATAGCTGATTTAATATTAAAATATCAATAATGATTTCCCATAGTGGTTTCAATTCCAAAGATGTCCATGTAGATCAATTAATAGATTTACACAAATTTATCCTCCAGAGGCGATTGAGACAAATAAGCCACGCCTGCCCTGCCTCTGGTCCCATATAGGTGAAACTTCTTCAGACCTTATTATAGCCAAAACGCATAAAAAAAAACACCTAACATAGATTAAAAATAATAAATTCAATAAATCAAAACCTGGTATGTTATCAATATTAAAACAAAACAGAACTGACCACATAATATTTCTAGTATTTCTTCTTCAGTTTAGCAAAAGAAGCTTGTTAAAACGTAAATAATAGAAGTGTAGCATCAACACCTGCCATTAGAAATAATAAGGGCAAATCTGTGCTACAATAGCAATTTGGGAAACAAAACTTCAATTAACAATACACCCTTCAGAGTTGTGTTTTCTTTTAAAGTAATAAATGGCTTATATAAGTTATACCCAAATAATTGCCAAAAACGATAACTCTCAGAGAATTTTAAGAGGGGGAACTGGCAAAACTTTGACTTAAACGCTTTTCATCAATATAAAAACATATTTTTAGATTAACTTTGCTACTAAGAGCAGTCTAAAAATTAAATTATTTTCCAAAATTAGTCAAATTATTTAAAAAAATGTCCTTCCTCTCTCCAAGCATGGGGTTATTGGTAAGGCTAAAGAGTGCCATCAGTTTGTTACATCAAATTGAAGAAACAAGGTAAAAGCTCCAAACACCAAACCTCAATGCATGACATTTTCGGTATGGAAACTCTTGCATTTTACCATAAATATAAATAAAATGTCAGTTAGTGGCAATAGGTTAGAACCCTCAATAATGCAAAGTAATATTAATTAAATCGGCATATTGGTAGCTAACAAACTTAACATTAATATTTCATGAAAGCTTAAAATCTAATCACTTACAGAATTGAAGGACACCTGATGAAAGTCCATCTTAATCAGTACTTTACAAAAAAAAATAGAAAAAACAATTACTGTTGCCTTTTACCTAAACACTATATACAAAATTACAGTTGACGAAGTTTAAAAAGCTTTACATTAATAAAGTAATAAAAATGTAATATAGAAAAATACTTCAATAGTATAAGTGGGCACAAAATTAATATATTTTTTGAACAACAGGTGAACTATTCTGTTTGAACTTATCTTTAAAAATACTTGTATAATCTGTATTTTTATATTTATTAATTTCAGAGATTCAAGCAATAGAGTTTAGTTTCTTTGCTGTCAAATATATGTAAAATTTTAAAATTATTAAACTGGTAATTACTCTTTGTGATGTGGTTCGCGTGTTAAATGACCTGTTTTTTTTTGCCTTTCGTGTTGTTTCTCTGTTTTAAAGGTGTGTCCCGTTTGCCCAACATATCGTTTCCTGATATAAACCACAGTTAAGCTGCTAAGCTCACATTTATGTTTTCCTCGGCTGTGCCATTGTATTCTTTGGGTGACTTCTAAACCACGTTTTTTACCCTTCCGTTTTACATGATCATTGGAGCAAAAAATTAATGAAATTATACATATTTGTTAAAAGAGGTAAGTAAAAACATTACAGTAATTTTTATTAATTTAATTAACTATTTTAGAACCACCAAGTACATCGATTATTTGGTACGAAAGTTGTTCCAGCAGTGAATATGTAACCAATATGATATTGTCTACAAATATGGCAGGTTCTCTGTGACAAAGGGCACATATTCTACTGCATCTGTCTCTGGAATGATACTACTGTGCGTTGCCAATAAAGCACACGTCAATAACTTCGGCCAAGTGGCGATCCACAGTTTTGACTTTGACTGACAACACGTGGCGGATTAATGAACTGTGACTTTATTATCGAGGCATTTAACCCTACGTTAGTCGCGTCAGTTATCGTCTCATGACTGTCGCGCGGGTGACAAAGGAAATGTCCATTTTAAAAAAACAAATTAATTAGACACTTTGATATTTTTTATATTTATCTAAGTAGTTAGCTGAAATATATTATAAAAGGAACTAAAATAATTAGAATTTCTAAAGAATAAAACAGAAACAACACAAATAGTTGTACACACAAAGAAATTAATTTACTCATTGTAACAACTGCATATTTCTTTAGGTGGACATTACAAATCCATTTTTTCACATTTTATGCACCATTTTCTGGTTGCTTTATCACGAGCTCTTCCGCAGTAAAAACAGCCCTAGATCCTTCCTGACGTGAAGAGCCCATATTAGCTGGAGGGCTCTTCTCCCACAAGTAGTAGGGCTCTGCGACGTAGCCTCTTTGGAACTTGTAATATTGAGCTCTTCGGATCTGTGGTTTCAAAATTTCCCTAGGCAGCATTTTGAACAAATTGTAAAGTGATTTATTCTGTTCCGGCCAAAATTGTTGTTGAATTGATAAATGCAGATAAGTGCCATTATGAAACATTCAACAAATTATAAAACACCACCATAGGCCAACGCCTTGGGTTTTTTAATACATATTTTTTTGGCAGAGTTGGTCAACCAAGTCCACCCTAACTTTAGTACGGTTTAAATGGATACTGGTTTTGTTTTTCTTCTGTTTCTGGATCAAGACAACCATCGTGATGCAGTAGAGACCGCTAGAACTACTTTGGACTTTTGGACAGTAAGAAACTACATGTAGACTTTAGCTTTGGAAGCCACTACTGATGTTTTCTCGATTACGGTTTGCAAAAATTCCAACGGTATTTCTTTATTTTTTCAAAGTGCCAACAATCAATTTTTTTCGTTTAGTAATTCATAAACCAGTGGAATACTAAAACCAGTTATCCCCGTTATGTTTCCTCATTGGTTCTACCATTCTCATAAGAATGCCTTATATTATTACTTGCTTGATATGGACCTACTGGGTTGGAGACCAACATAGGTTTCAAGTTTAATGCAGGCTGTTTCTTGCAATCCACTAGAGCAAAGGTTTTTATCCCATATTTGCTGGGTTTATTTGGATATATTGACGAAAAGAACAGCCACCCCTAAAGGCAAGTAACCGCTCATCAGTTGATATTCGCTTGAATAGCTTTTTCTGAATGTTAACAAATATCTCAGCTTGATTGCGGTCATCTTGTCAATTTCTACGGACATTTCTGACCTGAATGTTATCAAATCTTATGGCATCTCAAAAGAAAACAACGCGTCATCATTGTTATAGCAAGATTCAATGGGTCATTTCCTTGAGTTATCCCACAGCAGAGCATTTTTACGAGAGCATCTGAAAGAACCATAGTAGGACAACAAACCTAAAGGCTTTTACTCACTGATCTGGTTCTGCATCTTTCCCTTTGCAAATGCATACTGCTCAATATAAATGTTGGTAGAAACAGTTACCATTGCTATAACAGTATTATCAACAAACAAATCTAAAGCCTCAATTTCTGTTTTAGCTTATGCGCTTCACGTTTAGGTCCCAAAATGGGTAATAATGTTATGGGCCTGAGTTCTGACATTAGTGGGTTGTTGTATTTTTAGCCACTTACTTTCTCCTGTCCTTCCAGTATATAGGAATCGGAAGAACTATATTCACTTTCTGTATTTTATTTTCTAGTTCAATATCAGAAGCAGCTTCTTCGTTTCTGAATATCTTGTTTAGCATCTCGTTTGGTGGATCACTGTCCATCATTAAGATCTTCCTCATCTTTGTCACTTTCTCATCTTTCAATATCTGGCAATTCGTTTTCATCACTGTCCATTTCTTGATACCATTTTAGCCACACATCTGGGTTCTACTAAATTAGTTGCTTCTCTTTGGATCTGACATATCTGTTTTTCAAAGTACTTTTTACCCATCTATAATCAGCATGAATGGTATCTCAAAATAGCTTAAAAAGTTTATCAAACACGATAAATACAATTATTACCATAAAAATATAAAACAATTATTATTACTTGTGAGAAAATATCCATAACAAAGCTCAAAAGGGTGACACCTGTCCCCCAGTGAACTATGTCAAAATAATGGCAAACGAATAGTTCACACACTAAACTTTAACCTATCGATTGACCGGTTAATACTTGAGAGGTACTGAAAGGTGGAAGGTCTGCGTGAAGTGGCAGAGTAATAAAGTGGAGGTGACAATTGTCAACCGCGTGACTAACGTAGGGTTAAGCATGCATCAAATCCAAATGCAAACAATGGAAAGAACCATTTTTCCACGAATACCACAATAAGTGAATGTTTCTCATCAAATGAATGAACTCCAAAGATTATGTTCTATTAAAGGCCTCATCAATTTCAATCCTTGGTCCTTTTTCCGTTAGCTGTACCTACTTGTTTACTTCTGAGTAGATTACATTATGAAAAGCTATGAGCGAAGGTAATAAACGTTATTGTCATATGCCACTTCTACTCACAAGTATGTTATTACAATGAAAACATACCCCTTTTTCCTTTTTCCGCTTGCCTACTAGACATTGTTCTGAAGTGATTTTCTCAATAGGTACCTTGGTTTCCATTACCATGCTCAGCTATAGTTTTCCTAGGAGTTCAGGCTGGTAAAAAGTTATCAGAATAGAAATTATATTAAGCCAAGTGCTTAGGAAATCTAGAATTATAATTTTAAGGATAACTGCAGCGCCCAGTCCATTCTTCTGATGTTGGGTTGAGCCGATTTTGCACTTTTGATATCAGATAAACATTGCGCGTTGTTGCAGACCGCGAATGCAGAGCACTCAAATCTAATTGTTTTCCATAATATGTTGCTTCGGCAGCTTCAGTATGGACCATTAAATGTCGATTGCAATGTGGGTTGAGTTTAGAACCTTTTAAAAGTTATTTACCAATTTTTTTGAGCAAAGATCGAAGTAATTTTGCACTTTTCCAAATTAATCATTTTTCGGTAAACCATACCAGATGCAAATATTGCCGAATCTCAAAAACTCTGTTTTTCGGTATGCTGTTTTCACCAAGTTACACCGTGAGTATCTGTTTTTATTTCCGAAACATATCACATACTTAAGAGCACTGTTAACAGTGGAATTAAGTATAAACCCTTATCTCATCGGGCGTAAGCTTTAAATCATGATTTCTTTGAGGCGCCTACAAATTAGACGTTTCAACTATAACGAGAATTCTTTAAGAAAATAGACTGTTATCTGACGACTTCAGCGATTATTATGCCACTTATTTCGTCACCATTCTTCCAGTCCAGATATAGAAGAAAATTGCTAAGATGGTCTGAGCGATTAAAGCCTTTATAAAGGCTACGTTCTTCTCTTCCTCCCCCTTCCCCCTCTCTCTGCAGTTTTGTAAAGGAAAGCACTGCTCTTTGTAAACACCCGTATAACTTTCGTTATCCTGCTTAAAATAGTACTTAGCTCATTGATATTGCAATTTATGCAGCCCTTGATTTTGGCACACATTCAGCCGGGAAATGATTTGCCATCTCTCTGCCCACTCTTTAAAAAAAGGTTTTAAATAAGAACAGAAAGCTACTTTTTCAGATTTTCTATATGAAATTAATAATTTAAAATTTTACTAAATTCCCAAAGATATATTAATTAGGTTTTTTCATTTTTATTATTATTTTTTTTAAAATTTTCCCCTCCATGGTTTTTTTACAATATTTTTTTTGATGCGATTTGCTTAATTAATTTAATTCTTATTGGTAGTTTGTTTGAATTAACGGATTACTGATTAACCGGTGAATTATTACAATTTTTTTAAAAAAAAACACGTCAAATAAATTCAGTTTTTAAATTTTTTAAAACCCTAATAATAAATTAGACAACCAGTTAAAACAACATTTATAAGTAAAACGTAAAAAAACTAGATTTTTTTAAAAAAGTTTTACTAAAAATAGCAATAAAATATTGAAAATTTAAATGTATTTTTTAAATATGTTAATGCCCAATTAGTGTATATTTGATGGTAATGAGTTTTGAGACAGCAGAATTGTGAGGTTAGTCCATTGGAAGTCTCATAATCCTAAACCAGAGGTGCTGAAAAAAACTGATTTTAGATTCGGGCAACACCCCAAATATGCCCCCCTTATGCATAAAAAACATCAAAATCGGCGTTATGTTCGATAAGTAAAAATTTACCGAATTCATGAATTTCGACATATTTCAAGTTTTTATTAATAAAAAATTTTTTTTTGGTAAAACACCTTTGAAAAAGTTTTAGGTATTTTTTTATGTAGATTTAATTGCCCTCTATAATGTTAATTAATGGAAAATCATAAATTATTAAGGGGTTATTAATAAATTATTTTTTATATTTAAAAAAGTCCTAAATAAACAATCGAAGGAAAATTCAAATTTTAAAAGCTTTCGATATGAACCAAACGATGAAATAGTCATTTGGGCATTGTCCCCGGGTGTGATAGTTTTGAAGAATTTAAAGATGCACTTTTTAACGGAACTGATCTAAAACAAAATGACAAGCGTTTCGCACCTGGTGTCTATTTTGTTTAAATATTAAAGAGAAATGGGTACTTTGTTTAAAAAAGTATGAATTTAGGCGTGGGGTATTTAAATAAGCTGGGTATTTTTTTCGTTTTTTGAGATATGAAAGACGCCGTTTTACGAAGGTTAGATTAGATTAAAATTATTTGAGGGGGATGGCAAAAATACCTCCCCCACTGCAACCTTACCAGATTTTTGTGGTTTCCCTTTATTCTTTAAATTGTCCAGGCCCATCTTCTTAACTGGGCTCCAGGGTCTGGGAAATGGCCACTCCAAAATCTCGCCGGTTTTGGGTTTTCCTCACGCCCAGTAAACCTAAGCCTCATAGGCCCAGTGGCACCCCCCACGGCTGTTTCCAGCCCCCTGGCAGGGTCACAGGCTATCCTCCACCAGGCCTATTCTTTCTAGGTGCTTGTTAAGTTTGCAATGTCCTGTTAGTTGACCTACCGTTATCCTTACGACCTTACGACTGTGGCTCAGTAGGTCCGAGGTAAACTTGGCCGAGCAGGTCTTAATGAACTGCTTTGCCTGTCGTTGTCCTGGTGTTTGTACCCACCAGCTTTAAAACTATCTGTCTACCCAGCTCTTAATAGATGCTTTTAAGAGGCTTGCCGAGATTCCACTAAATGGCTCGGGGTCTATCATTTTCATGGCTGATCCTCTTTTGGCTAGGTCGTCGGCCTCTTCGTTACCTGGGTGGCCCTCGTGGCCTGGTACCCAGGCTACCGCAAGTTTGTTTGCCAAGAGGACTTTTTACAGGGCCTGTATACAATCTATACAATCCCCCACTAGTTTTGAATTCACTCTTGGAGAACTGATAGCCTTCAGAGCCGCTTGCCTGTCTGAGTACGAAGCGTTAGTTATACATAGGCTGCCATAACCTAAACTGACAACGCTGAACAAAAACTTAAAATACCCCTGACATTTAATTAAAATTAATATTTTAAGTCCGAAAACCCAGAAATAAAGTTACCATTAAAATTAAAAGCGGTAATTAATTTTTTAAAATTGTTTAAAAAGCTTATTTGTTTGTGATTTATTTAACAATGTTTAACAAAAATTTACAAAATCAACTAAACCACTCTATACAAATATACAAATAAAATACTTAAATAATTAGGTAGGTACTAATAAATTCTACACTCTTTCTAAGCTAATCTGCTAATAAAAATAGTTTAAGGCTCCTAGTTAATTTTTTTAATTATTTATAATTTTTTAGTTAATTGGGTTTCCCTTGACGCAAAAAGTATTCGGGTTTCACCCGGACCCTTTTTAAATCCGCTTCTAGACGGCCGCCGGAGGCCTCTCATTTATATTTATTGTAATTATGGACCAACATCTAAAAATGTACTGTTGTCAAAGGCAATCTTTATTAATATTTTGAAAGATAATCCTTTAAAGTTCGGATGCTAATTTTTTTCTGTTAATGTAAAAATAGTTTTTTTTTACTTCTTAGTTTCTTTTTAGTTGTATTAGGCATTTTAAAATTACAAAACTAATTATGACATACCAAAAGTAGGTTGATAAAAATGCAAAACATTCCTGGAAATAGTCGAAATAAATATAACCCTAAAAAATATAAACAAACAAAAATACTGTGCGCATGATGATTCTATGCGTTATATTAAATAACATGCGAAATTATCACCTCGTAAATTACTCCATGCAGAAACCTTATTATACCAGCGACGTTAAAAATCGTAACACGTACATCGCACATCACGTAACTGTCAAAATAGCGCTTCCGTAAATACTGGATGACGTTACAGCACCACTCTTATCTCTCTATTAGGTATTCTGTGATGATAATAGTAGATAACCTATATTCCTTTATT
>JAHBCN010014119.1:0-23271 GCA_019359885.1 Listronotus oregonensis
TATTGTGAGCCACTATATTATAATTTTTTCTCATAATAACATAGAATTTATTTATATTCTTTATTATTATCATAGTTTTATTTCATTTCGCTTTGTCGAAAAAATGAATAATCTTATTTGACAATAGTAAGTTTGAAAACCGCCCCAAAAAAAAAAACCACTTACTTTTTGGGGAAACCCCCTTTTTATTTTCTACATAGTCCCTTTTTAAAATTTGATACACTTCGTCCAACGATGTTCCAGTTTGTTGATCCTTTCCAAATAATAGGATTTCCCCAAGTCTGCAAAATATCGATCAGTTTGCAATTTTCCTCGTTTGAATAAATCTTTCCCCCGCCCCCCTTTTTCTTTAAATTGAGGAACAAATAGTAGCCCAAAAGGGAGCCAAGTGGGGAGAATAGGGGGAGGGGAAACGATTTAAAAAACCTTATTTCCATTAATTTTGCGACCATAACTGCTGAGGTGTGTGCGGGGGGGTTGTCGTGAGGAAAAAAGGATTTTTTTTGTGGGCCAATCGGGGGTTTTTTTTGGCTCGGTTTTCAAACGGCCCAAAAAAATGATAAATAATATGCACCTGTAATAGTTTTACCCTCTTCCAGATAGTCGATGAGGATTATCCCCGCGAACCCAAAAAAAAAAATCCCCATAACCTTTCCGGCCGAAAACCCCTCCTTCGCCTTTTTGGTGCAGACCCCCCTTGGGGAAACCCATTGCTTAGATTGTTGTTTGGTCCCAGGAGTATAAAGAATCCATGTTTCATCCAAAAGTGACGAAACGACGCATAAAGTCCCCAATTCTTGGGGAACAGCTAAAAACCACCTTTTGCAACACTTCACACGATTCCGTCTTGGGAAAAAGCGTGAGAATTTTCAGCCATTTTCCCCGGATATTTCCATCCCCAAATCCCAAAAAAAAAGACAAGATACGAAAATAGCGGGGGGGGAAGGTCAGCGTCCCCGCTATAATGGTCCGCTCAACGGCGGATCCCTTTAGTACGGGAGCCGTTTCTCGCGGGCGTTGAACTGTTTAGTTTTTAGTTAGGGGAAACGAGGCTAGTGCGGGCAAAAAAAGGTCTTTTTAACTTTTTTTTTTTGGTTTTTTATAACATGACAGGTTATAAGTGCATATGTAGATGCTGTACCCCCTAATAATAAAAAAAAAATTTTTTTGTTCCGGGTGTTTTCAAAAAGGAATTTTCTTTATTTATTCAGTTTAAAAAAATCACAATAGATTTTTTTAGAGGGGGAAGCGGCTTGTGCTGCTATAATAATCACACTTTCAAATTATAATGCGCTTAAAATTGTCAGAACAAAAAAAAAATTAATTATGAATATTGTGGGTTTTTAATTGAGAATTTGAATATTTCAACATTGGTATTTCTATCAAATACGCGTTGTAAGATTTGAATTTAAAACAAAAGGATTTCCCCCTTTATATGATTTTTGGGGAGATATTCTAGTGAAAAAAAAAAATTCTGATGTGCCTAAGTTATTATTTGAACGCTTGAAAAAAAAATACAGGGTCCCCAAAAAAGCCTGGATTAAAAAAATTTTTCGAGCCCAAAAGGTTGGGGTTTTCCCAAAAAAGAACTAAATTTTTTTTTTTGACACAATTGTTCCCCCAATTTTAAAAGGAAAAAACCCCCTGCCCCAAGGGGGTGAACGAAGGGGGGTGGTTTTAAATTTTTTAAATAGAATTTTATTTTTTTTTTGTTTTTTGGTTCCCCAAAAAAAATTCCCCTTCCTTATTTTTTCACCCCCCTCCCCCCTTCAGGGGGGATAAAAAAAAAAAAAAAGTTAAAAAAAAAAAACTAAAACTGAACAGTTTAAATATTTTTAAACCAAAAAAAAAAATTTTCCCCCCCCCCTCCCCCCCCTGGGGGTTTAAAAAATTTACTAAAACAAAATTGAAACTGAACCTTTAAAATTTTTTAATTTTTAAAACCGTAATAAAAAGGGCCCTTTTTTTTTTTGAAAATTTTTTCTTTTTTTTGTCATCCCCCAAAAAGGGGAAAGGTTTGGGGAAAGGGAAAATTTTTTGATCGGGGCAAATTTTTTCTGACATGTTTTTTTAATTTTTTGGATTTAATTAAGAATTTAGAATGTTCATTTTAAAAATTTTTTTTTTAAAAATTTTTTTTTTATCCCCTGTGGAGAGGTGGCGGGGGTTTTTGGGGGGAAATTTTTTAGATTGGGTAACATGTTTTTGTACATGTTTTTTTTTATTGGGATTTAATTAAATATTTAAACTGTTCATTTTTTGTTTTTTTTTTTAATTTTTTTCCCCTTTTTTTCACCCCTTTGGGAAAGGGGGTTTGGGGGGGGGAAAAAATTAAGGAAAACCGAAAATTTTTTTACGAACAAAAAAAGAAAAAAAAAAAAAGGGTTTTTTATTTAAAATTAAAAACCCCCCCCGTTCCCCCCCAAGAGGGGGGGTTTTTACATCAGAATTAGATAGACGATTGTGTCAAAAACAAAGTTCTTTTTTTTTTTGGGAAACCAAAACCTTTTTTTCCCGGTTTTGCCCCCAAAAATTTTTTGGACCCCCTTTTTTAATTTAAACCCCCAAAAATTTTTCCAAAAACTTAAAAAAATAGTCTTTTTAATTTGCATCCCCAATATTGACAGATACGTGCAAATTTTCCCCGCCTTTTTAAAAAAAAAAAGTCTGATTTTCAGTAGTGAAAGGAAAAACCCCCCGTTAAAAAAATGCCTCTGGCTATAGCGATGCTTTTTTTGTTGCTCAAATCAAGAACTTCAATCAGCCGACCCAAATTTTTCATCTGGTTTAGTTAAATCTGTGTCCAAATGTTCATGTAAAATATTATGTACCCGTTCAGTCGAGATGCCCACAGCACTAGAATTTTCCCACGTCCAATTTTTCTTTCATCCATTCCCAAAAATTCGATTTGATCAATGTTCCCCGGACCCCGTGACCTTCACGGCCGTCCAGAACTTCCCCAGCGTCACTTGTGCTTATGTACCAGTCCAAAATTTTTGGGGAAACCACTTGTAAACTTTTCTAATCAAAAGTGCTGAGTCCCAAAAAATTTTTTATCAATCTTCTTTTAGTCTCCTGAGGCGTTTTCCTTTTTTAAAAAGAAATTTTTTTAACCCCACCACACAAATTTCCCCTTTTTTCCCCCTTTTTTGAAAATCACTGTTTCCTTTTTTTTTCACACAAAATGCCAAACACAAAGAAAAAAATTTTAATATGGTTTGACACTTGGGGCGTTTTAAAACCAGATGTATAAAAAAACATCCCCAAAAGTGCCGGTGTTGCCATCTCGGGGTTTTTGGATTTTTTTCCCATCCTCGTATTTTTTAACTTTTTTAAAATAATTTAAAACCCCTATTTTCCCCAAAAATTTTTTTTGGTTAAATTAAACCTTTTTGTTTAATCTTAAATTTTTATTTTTTTTAAACATTAACAAAATTTTTTTGGGGTTTTTAAAAATAAAAAAATTTAAAAAATTCTTATTAGATTAAATTTTTAAAATTATTTTTTGTTTTAAATTTTTTTTTAAAATCGTTTTTTTTTTTAAAATTTTAATACCCCTTTTATTCACTACGCAAATTGTAACAGTAAATATTTTTCCCACACCTACAATTTACTTAACAGCCTTTTTTAACATTAAAAAAACCATCGGGCCCGACTAATCATTTTTTTTGACCCCAAGTCCCATTGAAGTAAATTTAAAATTTTTTAATTTTTTCCATTGCTGGCTTTTTATTTTTTCATTTCTTAAATATTTAACTTAAAAATATAAAAAATTCAAAATGCATCAAAAACATTTTTTATTAAAGAAATTTTCTTTTTAAAAAAATTCAAGGGTTAGAGGGAACCGCTACTCTTTAACCAGACCTTGACTTTCTTATCTAGGGGTCCTTCAAGGACAAATAAAAAGATTTTCATAGTGCTTCAAGATCTTACTCAAAATTGTTCACCAGCTCTCCTACTAAATTAAAATATGAGACAGGCGCTAATATTGCTATTCGATTAGTAGTGCTTTAAAATTTATTTAAAACCCCTAAAACCTCCAAAAAAAAAACCGCCAGCTCTTTAAATTTAAAAAAAATATTTTTAAAAAGTGTTATAATTTGTATTTTCATTAAATTGGGCAATAAGGATTAGTCGTCTAACTGGCTATTTCTTTTAAATTTAACTTTTAAAAAAAGTGCTTTAAAACCCCTTTTTTAAATACAACCCCCCTTTTTCCCCAACCCAACCCCGGAAAACGAAATTGTTGCATATGACTTTTAAAAAAAATGTCGCTTAAAAATCACGCGGATCGAAAATTTTTTTTTTGAATGCCCCTTTTAAACATTTTAGTAAAAAAAGGGGGGTTGTCCCCCCCCCCTTTTTCAGCTCACTTCCACGGGGAGCGGGGAAACAAGGGAAGGGACGATATGTAAACATGCGCTCCGGGGTGCCGCGCCTTCTGCCACTGCCCCCTGCCGCTGCCCGAAAGCTCCCTTCGGTGGGGGTTTTTTTCGGAAGCCCCAAAGGCGGCAGCGCGAGGGGAACGTCGTGTTTACATGATGCATGAAAATTCGAGGAACTAGGGGATTAAAGGGGTTTTTTTTTACCCCCTTTACTCTTTTTTTTTTGACTCAGGACGGAAGGAGAGTAGCAACACGTGGATTTTAATTTTTTTTTTAATTTTTTTTATATGTGATAAACCTATGGGGGAGCGTAACGAGTACAGTAATAAGAGTGGAGTAATTTTAAAAAATTACTTTTAACGTTCGATTTATGAATCGTTTCATCCACCATCTCTTTTTTTTACGTCGACGTTTCTTTTCCAACATATCTTAACACATTTAAATAATTCTGAACATTTAAAACGCAAAAAAGCTGTCGCCATAAAAACATCTTCAATTTTCCTACTGCCGGAAAATAAGCGCACAAAAAAATTTGGGTAGTGGCGGTAGATGCGAACTGCATTAAATAGTTACTTGCTATAAAAATCTGCCTGGAATTATTTGAAGGGGGGGACAGTGGGCAGCGCGAGTAGCAGCGACAGTAGGGGGCATGTAAAAAGGGTATAAGAATTATAAAATACAAACGATCAGAAATTTGGGGAGTAGCGATGGGCATATTCGGGGGATTTTTTTAAATTCGAATATTCGTATTCCGGGGAAATCTTCAAAATTCGGAAAAACTTGACATATGAAACATTGACCGATCAACGTCAAAACGGTATTCGATATATTGCGCCGGGGCCCCCAACCGTCGACTTCCCCCCCAAATCGAAAAAAGGGTTTCTTTAAATAACGAATTATTCCGAATAAATCCCCATGTCGGAAGAAAAAATGAATTATTTTGTTTTTGGGGTTTTTAATTTTTTGTCGGGCATTATTGGGTTGATGTTGTTTTTTGTATTCTTGTACGTTTTTTAAAATTTTTTTTTCTTTATTTGTGATGCGGCGGAAGTTTTGTTTTCGGTTAAATTCGTAAATTGGGTGGTGTATAGAATAGTATACAGTGGCCGCCAAAAAAAACGACATTTTTTTGGGAAAATTTTTTTTTTTTGATATGAATGAACCGCGAATTTTAAAAAAACTATCATTCAATAAGTGGGGAAATACCCCAGCTGATTGGAAATACGAATATTCGAATATCCGAAAGAAATATTCGAATCATTCGAAACATTTCCCCAAATTTGAATATCGTTGGGGAAATCATTGGGAAAGGGTTTCCCAAACCCCATTGGACAGTATGAAAATAGCCCAACAAAGTGGAAGTCAGCCTTTATAAGGGATGGTTATTTAAGGGTTGAATTATTGTAATTAAATATTTATTATACCGTAAACTATCGACATAATGTTTTCTACAATATATGCATCGTTAAATAATTTTAAGATAAAAAAAAAATTGTGCAATTTCGTTATTAAGTGTTGAAACGTTATTATATATAATGTGAATTATAACTTACAACATAAAAATATATTTTTTGTACATATTTAGATGTAATTTTAATTTACATACGGCTGTTTTTATGCTTTTTAATTTTTTTTTTGCATAAGGGGTGGTTTTTAGAGGGTGAGACCAACTTAATTCCAAATATTTATAAAAATTGAAACTGTACAAAAAAATCCGGAGGTCACACACCTTTTTTCTCCCCATACACTGTACTATTTTTTTTATTCGACATTTTTGCGAATGGGTAGGACCCATTTGAGAAATGAATTTTCGTTTGTGATTGTTACAAATAACCATTTTTTAAAAATTTGCTTGAATCTTAAAAAAATATCAGTAATTATTTATATAAAGTTTATTATATTAATTTAGTTTAAGTAAGTACAGGAAAATTCGTTTGTAGCGCAAACTGTTCTTCATACAGGTTTTCTTGTGTTGCGTTAAGAACAGTAAAATTTTTCTCAAACTATACGAATTTTTATGATTTCGAAAAAAAAACGGATATTTGGTTGTCCAGTTAACCAAGATTGCATGGATGCGCTGACCAAACTGGGTCAAAACAATAAGGTTACACTACTGTGGATACCTGGACACACCGGCCTAGAGGGTAATGAATCCGTAGACCTCCTTGCCAAAAGGGGGCGGAAACAAAATTCACAGGGCCGGAACCGGTCATCGGTATATCTTATGGAATGGCCAAGCAGTTCATACAGCTTGACACAAGAGAAAATCTTCGGTACTGGCATGGACTTCCGGGTCTCAGACACTCGAATACCTTCATAGGTCCACCGAACCAACAATGTACTGTCAAACTACTGGAGCAATCAAGGGTACACCTTAAAACTCTAGTGGGACACTGCAGATTAAAATACCACATGCACAAGATCAGCCTAGAGGAAGACGCCGAGTGCGCCTGTGCATGGAGGGGGATGAATCGGCAGAATACATACTGTGTTCGTGCCCAGCAATGGCACGACTAAGATTCGCAATTCTCGGCAATGACACCTTGTTGCCGGGGGAGATAAAAGATCTCTCTCCCAACAGGATCATCAGATTTATTAGAAATAGGGGACCTGGTGGGAGAAATATAAAAAGGTGTGAGCCACAATAGACCAATCGGTCGCGGTGGAAGGGTGGTATACCCACTAACTTTAAACCTACCTACCTACCTACCTAACCAAGATTTTCTCGACTGAGTGGACATCAGATAACCGGACTATCCGTTTGAAAACCAGCAACTTTACTGTTAATAGTAATAACTTATCCTCACTTTTAATTAAATCTATTTCGAACAGTTACCCAGTTTTTTAAATTGACAATTTCATTAAAGTAAACACAAACATTTCAAGAAACTTCATCAATGATAAACATAGTAACGAAGAGCCAGTTACCTTTGTTAAAATAATTTAATTATTTGGATATTAAAATTGAAACTCATTTATTAAATATAAAAAATATAATTTTGCGTAAAATAAAAACAAATTTTGGAAAAAAACCTATATGTTTTACACGGCAGAAAGCAGATTCAGTGCATTGGTAACTGCGGCAAAAATCTTGTGGTTTTTTGCCTAGTACGCAGGTCACACCAAAAATGCCTGCAAACTAATATACTCAAGGCCCCTATGACACGAAATGGGCTGTAACCAAAATCTACATTTCTTTAAGTCTTGACATTTGCAATTGCAAATTCATACCTGTCATCGTTAATTTTTCATGAATTTTTAGAATTTGTCTGTTAGCCTTAAACACATGAACATTTTCGCGTTATGATTTATTATGTACTACTGGTTCAAAGAATTTAAAGTTGAAAGTGTTTTTTTGAGAGACAAATTGCCTGAGGAGCGGCCAATTTCTACTGTCACTAAAGAAAACATAGCTACTGTTCGACAAATGATAAAAGAAGACAATCGTGTAACATATCAAATTATTCGGGGTACTTTGGGAATTGAAATGACTGCAATCAAAAAGATCTTGCACCAACATCTTAAAGTTAATAAAGTTTATTGTCGTTAGGTTCCTCATAATTTAAGCGAAGCTCAAAAAGCACAACTGACTCCAATACAGTTAAAGTTAGACAGTCCCGTAGTTTTGGGAAAAAGATGGTTTCATTGGAATATCTAGATAAATTAATTGTCTTTGGTACCCTACAGTTTTTTTGCTTTAAGTGCTGAAAAAAGTTCAATTAGTGCGTCCAAGTTTTGCACCACGACAGTGCTTCGTCCCATACGGCGCTGCAAACAAATCGATTTTTAGAGCAGTCGAAGGTGAACTTATTGGAACATCCAACCTTACAGCCCCGACCTATTACCATGTGACTTCTTTTTGTTTTCAAAACTTAAAGATAAAATGCGTGGTCAGTGTTTTTCAAATCCAAATGAAGCTGTTTCTACTTTTGAAAACCTTGTTTCGGAAGTGACTCAGGAAAAATGGCATTCATGTTTTAATGATTGGTTTTATCGAATAAATAAATGTATTGACTTAAAAGAAAAATATTTTCAGAAACTATAAAGCGATTTTTCCTCACAAAAAAGTTGTATTTCCTATAGCTTGCAGAAATTTTCGGTGAGAATTACGTAAAACAAATAATTATTTTCTAATTTTGACATTAAAAGTACCATTTTTTTCAAACTGACCGGCGCATTAAAACGTTTTACTTTTCAACACTAATATTGAAAAGAAAAACTTTTTAAAACTAGTTGTGAAAAGTCCATTCCGTTACTTGTTGCACAAAGAAAATATGGATAAATATATATTTCTTCAAGCCAATTATTGAGTTTTTGATAGGCAAAATCGTACTTTGATTTTGATTTTTTAAGGAATTAGACTGAACATTGCAATTTGAGCAGCATTATATTGATTTTTTTTTCATTTTCTTGTAATAAAAACAGTTTCATTCAAAATTATGAAAAATCTTGTATGAAACAAGTTAGAAAAAGTTCATTTTGTGTAACTCGCGCTATTCTGCGGCTCTCGCTAAGCTCGGCACGCAGAAATCGCGCTCATTACACAAAATGTTAGGAAAAGTTACATTTTGTGTAACTGTGTACTAACCACAACTAACCACAACAATATTCTTTTAAAGGATCAAGCTAAACCTTACTTAATTTAGCTGTGGGGCGGCGAAACTATTTTTCTCCTGGAATTTATTAAAATTGTCTCCTTTCTAGGTAGTTGACCGCCCTGTACATCAAAGCCTCTTTGCAAGTCTCATTTCACCGTTACATCCAGCAAACGTCCTTAATTCGCGGACCACGCGAAACAATAACAACAAATTGATTACAAGCTATAACTATAACCGCCTTATAAGATAAATATCTTTAAAAAGTTTATTGTAACCCTTCGTGTCGATCGGACATTATTATGTGGGAAAGAGTCGGCAGTACCGTTTTTCATCGAGGTACTCGTCAGGTCTGTAGGCCAATCGATTCATTTAGTTCATCTGCGATAAAACGTTTTGGCCGATATGATGGAATTTATTAGAGGATCAGTATCTTTTTCAAAATAAACAGGGCCTTATTTGTTTTTGGTTCGATGTACAGGGTCTTTAATTATATTTTTCTACTACTGTATAAATAAGAAAACTTTGTGGTCCTAGCAACGCGAATAATAACGAAAGAGAACCTTCGTGTTACCTGGTTGCTAAGCGTTGCTAGCTACGAAAGTAATATTTTCAGCGCCTGGACAAAAAAGTAAAAGTGCTTGTGGGAAATATTAGGATTTATTTATAAAAAGTAACTAATTTATGACAAAATATTTTAAAAAACTAGGTTAGGTATTAACATTAAAAGTAATTGTGCAATTTGAACAATTAGCAAAAGAAATTGGAGGAATAATACTTGAATTAACAGTTTTTAAATTTGTTGTTGGGGTATCGTTATCACCTTTAACTACGTTAATATTCATATTTTTTACTGTTACTTCATTAGAGGAAATATTGGAAGGAATTTCGTGTAAAATCTTATTTGAAATTTCCACCTTATTACTATAGGATTCAGCAATATATCCCTCCGCAACAGAAGAAGACTTCAACCTCCATGCCTTTTAAGTCCAAAATATCGACATCCGAAGCATTGGCAAGGAACGTAGTTGACGTTCTTCTAAAGAATGGCCAGTGTATCTACTGATGTCTTCAAGCTTCAAAAACTTCGCAATTTCTTTAGGTACATTTGAAATAGTGTGCTTTCCAATTACTTGATTAACACATTTACCTCTTTCATAACGATACAATAAACGCTCATCTAGAGCATTCCTTGGTCTCAGCTTAATATATTCCTGTAGAAATCTGACATAAGGAACTGAGCCTTCATCGTTGGTTACTACAAAGTTTCTTTTAACTTTATTTTTAGACTCCACTATTTTTACTATAGCCACGTCATTTCTTATTTCTACATCACTTAGCTTCATTCTGTATATTTCGTCTGTCCGGCATGCCCCAGCCACTCCCATAATGGCTATTACTTTCATTGCTAAGTAACTTTGATCAGGCGCGTTAAGTAAAAACTTTATGATTTCTTCTTTTTTAAAAATTTTTGACTTTTTGCCTCATAACCATCGTTTTTCCTTTTAATAAAAGCAACTAGTTTCTTGAACTCCGAAATATCTTGATTTTTGTTTACGGAAATTGTTAACTTGAGCATGGAATATACAGACCAGAGGGTTGGTGGTGATAAAGACTCGGATTTTTCTTGAAAATACGCCAACATCACATTCTCGTCAATCCGCCCCACATTTTTTGTAGCAAGCATTCAGAAAACGATTTATATGTTTGATGGTACCTCTCTTTAGATTTGTCTGGCAGAAGTGAGGCACACGCAAGGTCAGCTGCCTTTTGGATGCCATTTTCATATTCATTTAACATTTTAAAATGGGAATGGATTTATACTAAATTAACAATAATTCAAAATCTGACAAGTGCTGATGACAGACAATGTCAACAATAAATGTGTTGCTATGGATTAATTTTTAACAGGTAAAATTTCAAAATCTCTGATATTTCTATTAAAACATGATGTTAATGATTATTAAATTATGCGATACATAGAACAGTAGCAGAAAAAATATAATACATTACACGATGCGAAAGGCCTTTCAAGTGTTCGGAGGTTTTAAATAGCCTCGGCTTCGCCTCGGCCATTTAAAAACCACCTCACACCAAAAAGTAAACTTTCGCATCTTGTAATGTAAATAACTATTTAATAGTTAAAATCATAAACTACAACTTTTTACAATATCAAAAAGTCAAAATGTCAAATTTATCATAACAATTATAATGTTTTCATGTTTTTTTTTTTTGATACCAATATGAAATATTTTTGCAATTTATTTATAATTTAAGCTAAAATACCTTAAAAATGGTTCACCCAAATATCACCAATGTTATTTAATTTAATTAGAAAAATAGACCTTTTGTTTTAGCGCATAACATACATGGTGTTCAGGGCCGAATTTAGACGGTGGCGAGAGGGCGCCCGCCAAGGGCGCAGCTACCTGGAGGGCGCAAAATCGGCTAGGTTTTTTTTTCATTAGTTGTCAGTATGTCATATTATTATTATTTTTTTTATTGGCACAATTAATCAATTAAATTAATTACAACAGAACAATTTAATAACAAATTTTTAACTTAGATACTTAATTAAATTATTTTTAATATATTAAGACTAAAAAAATGTATAAAATTAATAATAAAATAGTAATGTATTCTGATATTTACAGCAAAAATGTCACGTTTAAATTTTTCTAACATTTAGGCAGCGCATAAATTGGTATTTTTTTACATTGGGGGTGGCACTATTTTTTTTTTTTTTGTTGCATATTATTTAATTTATTAAAGCATAAATGTTGCGTTTAAGTAGGCCTGCTATGTATAGGGTGTCCAGTTTTCGTGTGTTTTCATATACCAGCTCCCTTACTATAAAAGATAGAAAGATGGGGTTTGCGGCTTACTGTCCTGTTTTTTTTATGAAACTTTCATTGCCGCAAACGAAATTTTCATAGCCCCCTTAGTTTCTGACATACAGGGCGATTTTGAAAATTTGTCATTTTTGACGGTCCCCTGTATCTCGATTATTTGGTAACTTTTCAATAAAGTGAAAATAAATTGTTATAATTTTTTTACGTAGAATTCAGTGGCGTAGGTATTTTTTTCAAAAAAGTTTTGTTTTTTGAGTTAGACCCAAACTTATGTTTTTTTAAATGGGACACCCTATATATTATTTTTTATCTTATTCCCCCTTTCACAGGCCTTTCAAAAATATATAATAGTCCATATTTACTTCTTTTAAAAAAGGAAAATTTTAACATTTTTTGTAAAATTTATCATTTTCCGATGGTCAATCACGGATAGCCATGACAAAAACAAAATTCTGTAAATGAGCCATTATGGATTGTTATTGTTGTCAAATATTACTGTTATTTGTTTGATTTGGGTTTTTGTTATGTGGGAGTTTACTTTATTATTTTTGTGAAAAATTGTTCCACATGGCACAAAATAATAGATATGAGAATTATGAAAAACACGATATGTATGTTTGTTTTATCCAAGCTAATGAAGACGCCAACGCAGCCTCGGAGCTTTATTTTAATCGGTAAGGTTTAATAGTATATTATATACCTATAGGTTAAGAAGTAGCCTTTTCAACAATGATATATTATAGGATGTTTTTTATTATAATGTGAGCATATCTGATGATTTGAATAGATTTTGACATTGCTAATATTCAGCATTAACAAAAAAATTGATATATAACATTAATATTCATAATAAATATAAAAGTTTTAATCATTATTATTATCTAGCTTTTTGTTACATATCTAATTATTTCGTAGGTACCCAGAAAGACATCAACCTGATAAAAGAATATTTCATAAAATCAAAGCCAATCTCATTGAACACGGATCTTTTAAAAAACTAAGGCCTAATTTTTACAACAAGGAAAACAAGGAAGAAAATGAAATAAATGTTTTGGCTTCTGTCGCGGTACAACCATTCCCTATCATGCAGAAAAATATATGATATGGTTGGGGTTAAAAAATCAAAAACTCAGTTAATACTAAAAAAAAATAAGTTTAGACCATACAAATACCATCTGTCCAGCATTTGCATTCCCCGGGGATGCAGAACGTAGGGTAGTTTTTGCAATTGGTACCTACAAATGTTGCAGGAAAATGCAAATTTTGAAAGAAAGGTGGTGTGGTCAGACGAGACTTATTTTACCAGTTCTGGTATTCTAAACCGAAACAACTCAAGGTACTGGTCCAAACGAACCAATATGTAATATTTCCTCGAGAACGTCAAGGTCGGTTTGGATTTAGCGTGTCATGCTTCATTTTGGCACTAAAATTAAGTATTTTATCTATGAAGGAACGCTAACCGGAAATAGACACCTAGAAATAATGCGAGATGCACTAATGGAAATATTAGAGGGTGTTCCCTTTTGGGCCCATTTAAATAATATTTTTCCAGCAAGTGGGGTCAGTCAAATGCTCAAATATAGAGAATATTTGAAACAACATTTCCAGATAAATGGATTGGGACGAATGGACCTGTCAGGTGGCCCCCAAGATCCCCCCAGATCTTTCTGTGTTGGTTTTTTTTTTGGGGGTATATGACAAATCAGAAAATATGAGACAATACCACAATATTGACAACTTCGAGAAGCTACACATCAAGCGTTTAGGCTTTTTTCAGGGTAGGCCAATTACTTTATTAAATGGATTGCGAAAAATTGAAAAAAGGGATGTCGAAAGTGTTTGGAAAAACGGAGCCCAAATTTGAGCAATTTTTGTAATTTAAATAAATAAAAATAAATTAATATGTTATTTTCTTTTAATGTTGCTTAGTTATTATGTATTAATATAGGGTTTTATAATAAAAATGACGTTTTTAATTTTGTTTTGATTTGCGGGGATATTCTTTCGAAAATGATAAATTTTACAAAAAATGTTAAAATTTTCCTTTTTTTAAAAAAATAAATATACTATTTTATATTTTTTAAAAGCCTGTGAAAGGGGGAATAAGATAAAAAAATAATATTAGGGTGTCCCATTTAAAAAACATAAGTTTGGGTCGTAACTCAAAAAAAAACTTTTGAAAAAAACTACACCCCTTTTCGTAAAAAACTCTATAACAATCCATTTTATTTTTGAAAAGTTACCAAATAATCGAGATGGGGGCGGGCAAAAATGAAAAATTTTTAAAATCGCCCTGTATGTCAGAAACTAAGGAGCTTTAAAATTTCGTTTGCGGCAATGAAAGTTTCATAAAAAAAAAAGGGAAATAAGCCGAAACCCCATCTTTCTATCTTTTATAGTAAGGGAGCTGGTATATGAAAACACACGAAAACTGGACACCCTGTACAGTATTTTTGTAACTACGATTTTATTGTTAAAAAAATGTATTTTAAGTTTAATCATTCGCAAATAAGGATGTATAGTTAATTTATTTCCCACTTTTTGTAGTCAAATACAAACTGTTGTTTTATGTAAATTATATCTTTTTTAAATGGAAAGATTGAATTTGACACAAATTACACTACAAAATTTGTATTTTAAACAAACGAAATTCTTGGTTCAAAAAACTTTAAACCTACAACTTGGCACTTTAATTTTGTAAAATTTCTTGGAAATAACCCCCAGAATCCTCGTTTTTGTTGGGGGGTATTCCATACTCCCCAAATCCCTTTGTGTGGGGGGGAGGCGCAAATGTTAAGCCCCGCCAAGGGCGTGGCCATACCTAGATACGGCCCTGATGGTGTTCCATTTAAAAGAGTTGAATTGGCTATATTTTTCCTTTTTTTTTAATGGGATATTTTTTTACTGATAATTTCAAAAGATAATATGAAAAAAAATCCACAATAACATTTAGACCCGACAAATTGATCTGCCTTTTTTATTTTTTAATTCCTTAAATATCTAACTTAAAAATATAAAAATTTTAAAATGCCTCAAAATAATTTTCTTTTACTAAAGAAACTTTCCTTTTAGAAAAATTTAAGTGTTGGTCGGGAGTCGCTGTCCCACAGCCAGACCTCGACTTTTTTATTTAGGGGTGCTTTAAAGACAATTTTAAAATTTTTCATAGTACCTGAAGAACCTACCCAAAATTGTTCCCCAGCTCCCCTTACTAATGGGTGCGTCTCTATTACTTAAGGGGTAACTAGAGTTGCCGCAAAACGAGACGAGACGAGATAAAGCCTTGTCTCGTCTCGTCTCGAAATTTCGAGATAATATATTTCGAGACGAGACGAGACAAGGGTCGAGACGAGACGAGACAAACGTTTGTCTCGTCTCGTCTCGTTTTGTCTCGTTTGTCTCGAGTTGTTTTGGTTTATTTCAATTAAATTAATTTCAATATATAGGTGCATTAATATTGTATAGGATAATTTCAATAAAAATTAGTTCGAAAGTTTAAGAAAAATGCTTGGACCCGTCGATTTTTATTTTTAGGTACAAGTTACATATTTTTTAAACTAATTTTTATGTCTGCACAGTGCACAAGGTGGTGATAAAAAAACATATTTTGTAAATGGAACACACATATTTTATCATTACATTATTAATTCCAATGTTTAATTCTAGAAATGTTCACCAATTTTTTACCAATTTTTAACTTTTTCCATAATAATTAAGTATACCCAAACTATTCTAAATGGCAATATTCTTATACCTACGTATCTTTCTGGGTATAGAATATAAAGTAGGTATAGGAATTTCTTGAATTGAATAAATAGAATCCAAAACTGTAAAAATATGAGTAGGTATAGGTATTCTATTTTAAATTAAAAAAAAAATACTGTTGTAGCACCCTAATACTTTATGGACGTGCCCTGTCTAATTCAAAATATCGTTAAAATTTAACATCCTATTTAACCATATACCTTCTACTTACATAAGCACTTTATCTACAAATTTTATATTCAAGGCATTAAATTACTTACTCCTCGCCATCGTTGACTCACCCTGTACACTATATAACTACAAACTAATTGCAAAATCTGCTGCAAACTGGTATGTATTTTAAGAAGGATGCATTGTTTTTGGTTTAAAATAAAACTTTTTAAAATATAGTAGCGGCATATTCTCAACTAATAGAAAAACATGCAAAAACAACCCTCTGCATAGGCACCTAATGAAAAACGTGAAATAAACCGTAGAAACAAAATACGTAAAAAAATACGGCTGTCCCATTTATGATGTATCTCTTTTTTGGAACACCCTGTATAAATGCTTATATTTTTTTATAACACGCATTGTAAAATAAAAGTTAACGTGATTGAGCTTTTTTTAAAATTGTGTAGTTTTCTCAAAAAATTGGTGATTTCAGACTTACGGACACCCATAATATGCAACTAAAAATAAAATAAAGAACCTAATAATTTGTTTTTTATTTAAATTAAAATATAGAACATATAAGTGACATAAAAATGTCCACAAAATAGAAAAAAATCTAAAAGATAATGGAACATAAGTCATAAACTCTATTACAAAACACAGATAAAATGTTTTCTAGAAATTTTTCTTATAATTATACAGGGTGTTTGAGCAATAGTTTTAAAATCCTTAACAGCAGTTAGATCTTGCAAAAAAAGTCTCTATAAACATAAGTCCGGATATGCATCGTTTCGAAACTGGAAATACGCAGGGTCCTAAAGTTAAAAAGAAGTTTAATTAATTGTACATAATTTTTTAAAACAATTATTTTGATAAAACAACTTAAAAAACTTTTCGTTATTTGAGTTTTTCTCGAGAGACAACGTAAAACTCCTACTTTTCAAAAGGGAAAAAAGAATCGATTATAATTTTTTTTTGAAAACAAAGCAAAATTTAAAAAAAGTCAAGAGACAAAATAGTTGTATTGTAAGTTGTTTTATCGGGGGTAATACCACGAGTACTTAAAAATTAACGATAATTTTTTACGATAGCGTGTTATCTCATAATTTTACGAGTCCGAGGGACGAGTGAAATTTTTAAAGAAAACACGCTTGAGTAAAAAATTATCTAGTTAATTTTAAAGCACGAGCGGTATTTGGGGAGAATATTTCACGAAACAAAAACGTAAATAAAGTTTATTAACTAAAAATTAAATATTAATTTAACAAACCGTCATTATTATTTAAAAATTTCGTATTTTCAATTTGAAAGTTTAAGCTGCCTAGAGGACGTGAAATTTCCGCTGTAATTTTTCCATAATGCCACTTCTTTTATGGGAAAATATGTACATGAGTAAAATATATAAAATTATTAAAAAATAATAAAGGGTGATATACTTTTTGATTTGCAAAATCCAACTGCTGTCGAAGTTTGTAACACTAAATCTTAAACAACCTGTACAATTCTTAAGAACTAGAAATATATTGTTGGAGATTTATTGCAGTTAGTTCACTTAAGTTTTAAGTAATTTTTCGAGATGTCTCGTCTCGTCTCGTCTCGTCTCGAGCTTATCTCGAAGGATTTTATCTGGTCTCGTCTCGTCTCAAAATTCGAGACAAAATGCTCTCGAGACGAGACAAAATGGATTCGAGACGAGACGAGACGTCTCGTATCTTAAATTAGGTAACTACCAGGACAAACAGTTTTCTTGATAACTTTAAACCAATGCTGTCATCATCGCAGCATGGTCACTGGTAGACAAGTTGGGAGGTTAATAAATACTTTAATCTTGAAAAACTAAGGAGATTATGATATATTAACTGGAATGTATTGAAGATGATTCCACTTAGTCTCGTTGCCTACCCGTGCATTAAAACGCCTTCTCTTCCGAGAATTTTAACGTTTTAATTTATGCATTCAGGCCGAGAGAGACATTTTTTAGTCACGGTTTTATTAACACATCAAGCCGTTTTATTAGCGAGGCAGTTTGAAATGGCTGGGTGGAATAAATAATTATTTCGCTGTACGCAAATGAAAGTGACAGAATGAAGAGAAAGGTAAGAACCAGTACCTTAAATGATAACCAGAGAAATTTTTATCATAAAAGTACGTGAGAGTAAGAAATTAATATTATATTGAAGTTTTTTAAAATGTGATCCTTTTTACCACGCTTCTATTAGCTTGACTTGTATGTACAGGGTGAGTCAACGATAGAGTAAAGTTCATTATTTCATTGGTTTCAAAAGTTATGAGAAAATAGTAAATACAAAAGATGTAAAGATCTTATGCAAATTTAAAATTATTTTAAGTATACAGGGTGGCTCAAAAAAGTGATGAATAAAATATACATTTTTAAATGAAACACCCTATTTTTAAATTTTGTTTTGAATTCCTTTTAAAATTCTTCAACTTTTTTATTAATAATAATGCATACCTAAACCTAATAGTTTTTCCAATATTTCAATTTTTCTAAAAAGAAAATAATTTTCACACTTGCAAAAAAATTACGATAGCGCCATTATTTTTGAAGGTAGATCACTCATATTTGATATTAGCGTTATTCGAAGATGACGTAAAAGATATATGCAACGGAATTTTAATTAGATGCTACAGGGTGTTCAAAATAAACGAATATATTTGGATCATTTTAAATTGAAAAATCTCGATTTTTTTAAATGGCCACCATATATATTATTATTTTTTCTGAAAGATCTTACAAAAACCCACAACTTTTATTAAGTATGTCATATACCCATTTTTAATACTTTGCGATTTATTTTAACTTTTCCAATATTTACCCTTCTTTCTGTCTAAGACTATTGCTATAACATTAGTTGGCCATGACAAAATGACATTGTCAAATTTTAATCCTAATCTGAGTAAATAAATTCATAAAATTTATTGTGGTGTCAGTAAATTAAAAAAAAAATAAGTATGGATTTTCCTAAAGCTGAATTAATTGATATGATTTATATACTGGGTGAGGCGCAAAGAAATACTTTGTTGGCAGTAAGACTTACAAGGCGAAGTACCCCTAATAGACGTGTACCGACTAGGCAATCTCTCCAGTGTTTAATGGAACGGTTTAATGCTAGTGGTAGTATTGAATATGAAAAACGGAAAGTGGTAAACCGGAATGCTACCAATGAGGAAAAGAATTGGAAATTTTACTTCAAGTTCAAGATAATCCCCAGGTCAGTAGCCGTCAAGTAGCTAGCTTATGTGATACATCCCAATCTACCGTTAACCGCACCACTAGAAAACACAAATATCATCCCTTCCATGGAACTACACCAAGAACTTCTAGACCGCGATTTTGAACAAAGGGTAAACTTCTGCACCGTTATAAATGAAGCAATAGAGGCCGATCCAAATTTTTTGTCTAAAATAATGTTTTCCGATGAAGCTACTTTTCGCAGTAATGGTGCAGTTAATCGTCATAACATGCACTATTATTCAACAGTTAATCCAGTCTGGGTACGGGAAGTGCAAAACCAAAACCATTATTTGTTAATGTGTGGTGTGGAATAAAACACTTAATGTTATTGGACCATTATTTTTTTCGCGAAACAGTTAACGGGCCTAGATATTTAAACTTTTTGCAGAATGATTTACCTCAACTTCTTCAAGAATTTGATAACATTGAGATCCAATGTGGTTTCAGCAAGATGGAGCTCCTCCGCATTACCATCGAGAAGTTCGAGAATTTTTAAATAATCATTACCCACAGAAATGGATCGGTAGAGGTGGATTCATTGGATGGCCCTCCGATCATGTGACTTAACACCACTAGATTTCTTTTTGTGGGGATATGTTAAAGATCGTGTTTATGTGAATCCCCCTACAACACCAGAAGATATGGAAAATAGGATTCGGGACGCGTGCAGGAGAATAACACCGTTTATGCTAAGGAACGTCCAAGAAAATATACGAAAAAAACTAAACATGTGTATCCAAGTAGAAGGGCATATTTTTGAACATTTATTGCGCCATAATAATAATTAAAAATAAGTTAATTTGTAGTAATAGGTATTTATTATTATTTACTTTTCTGTGAATTTAAAATTTAAAAATGGCCAATAATGTTATAGCAATAGAAAGAAAGGGTAAATATTGGAAAAGTTAAAATAAATCGCAAAGTATTAAAAATAGGTATATGACATACTTAATAAAAGTTGTGGGTTTTTGTAAGATCTTTCAGAAAAAATAATATATATGGTGCCCATTTAAAAAAATCGAGATTTTTCAATTTAAAAGATCCAAATATATTCGTTTTTTTGAACACCCTGTAGCATCTAATTAAAATTCCGTTGCATATATCTTTACGTCATCTTCGAATAACGCAATATCAAATATGAGTGATCTATCTACCTTCAAAAATAATGGCGCTATCGTATTTTTTTTGCAAGTGTGAAAATTATTTTCTTTTTAGAAAAATTGAAATATTGGAAAAACTATTAGGTTTAGGTATGCATTATTATTAATAAAAAAGTTGAAGAATTTTAACAGGAATTCAAAACAAAATTTAAAAATAGGGTGTTTCATTTAAAAAAATGTATGTTTTATTCGTCACGCTTTTTTGAGAAACCCTGTATACTTTAAAATAATTTTAAATTGTGCATCCTAAGAATCTTTACATCTTTTGTATTTACTATTTTCTCATAACTTTTGAAACCAATGAAATAATGAACTTTACTCTATCGTTGACTCACCCTGTATGTAGCAGAATATTTAACCGTAATTTTTACCTATTTCACAAAGCCTGATTCCTTGAAAATTTGTACAGGGGTCAAGAGCCGATGACAATACAATTATTTCATAACTTTGTTCTAATAATCAGAATAAAATAAAAAAAAACAGTAGAACCTCAATAAGCTAAAGTTTAAGTGAAGGGTTAAAAATTTTAAGTTATCGAGTTTTTTACTTATCGAGAGTTAAAGTAAGCGAGGTTTCAAAAATTCAAATATTGACTTAACTGGGTTAAGTTAGAGAATATGTTAGCGTATTCAATTTTAGCTTCATTTAACGTTTTCTTTATTATCTTTCAATTTTATTTATGTATTAACAAGCTATTTAAGTGAGAGTAAAGTTTAAAGCAATCAAGTTTCAAAGAAAACCTTTTGTTTGTATACTTACTTACGATGAGTCACTGATAAATACTTTAAGTTATGCAGATCACCAAGGGTACTACTTAAGGTTATTAGGAGCCAATGGTAAAATTCTTGTGTAAGTTATAAAGGTTTTGAACTCTAATTAACAGAGGTTTTCTGCTTTGAAATGAAGGAAACACAAAAAAAAAAGTTGCCGAGGTTTCTATGTTATCGAGGATTGTCTTATCGAGGTTCTACTGTATCTAGATTAGTTTGCAGATTAAAGGTGTGGTTCCTTCCACGCGGCCGTCGCATGCGACTAACGCAATGCGACTAACGCATGCGGCCGCCGTTTAATCAGGTGGTTTCTTAGGGCCGCGGCTCAAACTCGCGATAGCAAAATTATTAGTGTAAAGGAAATAATCTTTGGTAAGAGTCGTGATGGATGATCTAGCAATATATTTATTATTAGAAGAAAAAGAGGATGACGAAATACTATTACAATTAGCCAACCTGAAACATAGCAATGCCCCTATAAATCCAATATTTCAGCAAAGACGCGATGAGGGTTGTTATGCTACATTAATAAATCGACATCTGCAACAGGAAGAAGTAAAATTTAGAAAATATTTTAGACTGAATAAAGCAGAGTTTAGTTTTATTCTTGACTTAATAAAAGACGATATAAAGTCCAAGCCAGACAACAGAGTTGAATATCCAATAACCCCAGAGGAAAAATTTGCCATTGTACTAAGGTAAATCTGTACAGGGTGTACCAAATTCGAGTCTTATCATTAGGATCTCGGAAACTTGAAGTGATACGAGGTCGGTTAAATGAAGGCAAAGTTGCGCAATATGACGCTAATCAAAATGCCACATTAGAACTTTAAAATTTTCGAATACTTACTTTTGGAAAAAACCGATTATTTGCGATTTCGTTTTTATTTTTTTATGACTTTATTTGAATGGATGTAACAAAATAACTTTTACATTTTCATTGCTACTTTTTCTGTTCAACAAGATAGTGTTATTAGATTTATACACCGACGTTTCGTCTTTGAGTTGCCATCATCAACTGTTTTTTTTTAAATACGGCCCTGGATTTTTTTATTATGTATTTTAGGAAAGTTCCCAAAACCAATTATAATGTATTGCACTTATTCGAAAAAATTTTATTAATGGCAATTTTCATAATAAACCATATGTTAGAGAGAGTCAGACAATATATTTTTGGCAGGATCTTGGGAAAACATTAAACTGATTTTTTTGAAAAAGTGCGAAACATTATTGGGTTTATATAAATTTATAATAAAAAATCCAGGACCCTATTTAAAAAAGTTTCAATTTTTAACAATTAAAAAAAACACCGGACAATCCACAAAACAACACAAACAAAATAAAAAGTCGCAGAAGACTGCGGCTACACTGCTTTTCAGGTCCAGCCATCAATCGCATCGTTGACGCGGAGCTACGACGGCCGCTCGGAACAAACCAGGACATTTAAAAACATGAGTAGGAGTGCTTTGCGGCTAACGTAGTACGTTAACCGCATGCGGCGGCCGCGTGGAAGGAAACATACCTAAAGTGTATACCATTCACAGAACGATGTTAAATGTTACTCTTTTTTTAAATATAAATAGAAAAAAATCTTACCACTGAAATATACGTAAAGCACATAATTGGTACAATAATTATGGTACCATAGATGTGGCTACAGCATTTTTATAATACCATTTAAAAAATGTTTGAATTATTAAGTTAAACGTATTACAATAAACCGCTTCTAAGTTTAATGCTAAATAATTTTGAATTTTGTAAAAAAATAATGGAATCATAAAAAAAGAAAATTTGCAAACTAATTTTAAATAAAAAAAATTTGAAAAAATTGTAAAATAAATCCACTGAGAACCCCAAAACCAAAACAAAACTTAATAAAAAAAAAAAAAAACATATAAAACAAAATAAAAAAACTTTAAAATCGAGGCTCTTTATTTAGATAAATTTTGATGTTGTCTTGAGACTAAAAAAAAAAAAAATTATTAGACTCCAAAAACACTAAAAAAACTTTTTTTAATAGCAAATCAAAGTAAAAAAAATGTTTAAGTATAAAGAGTTTGTGTTACAGTGATAGAAAGTCCAACAATCAATTAAGACTAATTATTTTAAAATTCCATTATAATAAAGAAGCGTAGGGTGCTTGATATTAAATATTACCATTATTTTATTGGTGGCTATTTACGAAATTAGAGTTATTATTAAATTGCACCCTACGCTTTTTTGCTATAAATAAATTATTTTGTTAATAACTAAATTTTTATTTTAATCTTATTTCCAATTAATTAGTCATAATTTATAATATTTTTTTTTACTGAAAACACTCTTATATTTTAAA